>JAUELO010009438.1:0-11557 GCA_032357855.1 Amphibolips quercusostensackenii
AGATGACCGGGAAAAACCAAAAAATGACAGTGACTTTATTTTTTGACCGCGAAATTTACAAATGTTTAGAAAAAAAATCTGTCCATCTTTGATTTAAACGTTTGTTCAAGTAATTAGTTGCATTTTTATCTTTTCAAATTATCATATCATTCAATTTAGAATACGTAAATCGAAAATCTTTCACTTTAAAAATGTTCCATTTTATATTTTAATTTTTAAGCTCACATTTTAATTTAGAGAAGTTTAAAATGCAGTTTCAAAGTCTTAAACAATTAGAAATTAGAAGCGTTTCAAATCAAAGATTTTTTATAAAAAAAAAAACATTTTTAGTTGATCAAGTGCGAATGCAAGTTAATTAATGATTTTTAAATTTTAACTGTACCTTAAGCTCTTATTAAATAAACGAATGTAAACGCCCGATTAAAATTTTATAAAACATTTTCAAATTCAAAATAACTTGAAAATAATATATTGGTAATTAAAGGCTTTTAATCAATTCCAAACACTGTTTCAGAGTAAAATATTTCATTTTTAAACCAATAAATTTGAAATTTTGTAATAAAGAAAAAGCAAAATTACTCAATATTTAGAAATATCTAACTGATTTTAATTTTTTAATTTGAACAAATTTTTACCTGCAAGTCAAACAATTGAATTTTAATATATAAATTATAAATGGAACACCTATTATTCTCAGATAAAATTCGAGTTAGTTGAAGAGATATTCAGTAGTTTGAAAAAAAATCCAAAATTGATTAAAAATTTGAGATGATTTCAAATAATTCAAACGAAGTGCCTACATGTACCGAGAAAATTCCGCTGTTCGTACAAAAATATAGGTCCGATTTGCCCACGGACTAATTTAAAACAATGTATAGATTTTTGTCAATTCCGTACGAAAATTTTAGAAGCTTTTTAGGAATTGTGAAAGGCTTCACAAGAATAAAAAACATTCCCTTAAGATTCCTAGGAAAAAGTGAAAACGATTTTTATTTTGGAAAGAAAATATTTTATGATAATACTAAAAAAGATTTAGAAATATTTACGAAATTATCAAAAATGAATTTGGCATATTTATTATTTAATTTTGCAGGATATCCAAAGAATTATAAGAAAAAATTTTAGACAAGCTTTAGGAAAAATCCAAATCATCTTGAAAGATGTTTAGAACTTCTAAAAAATCTCAAACACGATTAAAAATTTGAAATAATGTTCAATTTTTAATGTTTCTAGCTTAAAATTGCTTAAAATGATTTAATGAAAAAAAATTTTCAATTCATTTATTGATTCTTTGATTTAGAACATTGAAAATGATAACGAAGATTCATATTTTTTCAACTGAATCTGAATCTTTGAATTATTATATGTTATTAATTAATTATATATATATATATATATAAATTATAAATTATATATAAAATTTTAATTTTCAGCTCAGCTTTTATTACTTTAAAGGAAAAAATTTTTTGCTTCAGAATTTAAATTTTTTAATTTCATCGACCGTGAAAAATGTTTGCGAACCGGGAAATGACCGGGATTTTTTTTTTTTTTTTATTGAAAAGATCACCCTGATTAATTTTAAAAATGAAAATTAATAATACTTTTATGAATATTCCTAAATTGTATTTAAATATGATATACATTGATTTTTATTTTAAAAATTCTTGTAAATAGTTGGTCATTTTTTAAATTTTACAACATTTTTGTACCATGTTTGACCTTATGGAATATATTTCAGGAATAAAATCATAAAAATATCTCCATTAGTTAGTAAAATGCGATAAAGACTTGCCTTTTAAATGATGCCAAAACTTTTTAAAATGTTAACAAACGGTTGTACAGATTTGACTTCAATCTTTTAGACCAGTTGGAGGAATAGGTATTTGTTTTACCAGACTATTATACGCGTGCATGCGCGCCAACTTTTGTTTCGATTTTTATTGTTTACCCAATTTTGGCATAATTATTTATTAGTAAACGGTTTTGACTACTTAAATTCTTGCTGAAATTAGATTCTGAAAGAATGTGAACATTTAAGTAATTTTTATTTTATATATATTTTTTTGAGTTTAAGCTTCCATTTCCGAAATTTTAATTTATTAATAACCTTTTAAACTAACTGAAAAAAATAAAAAATGTGCCACAATTAATTAATTAATAAATTCAAAATATGAAAAGCATTGAACAATTATTTTCATTAAAACATTCAAATAATCTTTACTTTATATACATATTTCTTTAAAGTTTTATTTCTGAAAATTTGATTTATTTATAAACATTGAAACTAATTTAAAAAAAAATTAAAACATTTACATATAATTTTGAATATGGGATTTAGATAATCATTTCAAAACAGCACAATAATTTTTAAAAATTACGTAATTGTTATAGAGATATGTAAAATATAAATGAACTTTTATCATACGAGTTATAGTCAATATCTAATTACAGAACCTTAAAATAAATTATTTATTTATTTTACTCTACAGAAAAAATTGGAGTTGAATCTTTATGTAATTTAATATTTTTAAAAGACATTAATCAGCTAATAAAAAATTAGTCTATCAACAACATAAAAGCTCCAAACTATAATTTTTATTTGAACATTCAAATCATTTTTACTTTACATTTTTTTTTAATTTTACTTTCATATCTTAGATTTTGATTTATTAAAAACTATTTATACGATGTTTAGAAAAAAATTATACATATTTACATATATTATAATTTAAAAAATTGAATTATATAATTATAATAGGGGTATTTCAAATAAAAAAAAACTTTTTTTATACAAATTATATACATTATTTACTTGTGCAATGAGCTTCAAGTAAATAATCAGTTTATGTTACTTAATTTTTTTTAAAAAACTAACTTCAACCCTTTATTTAATTTAATATTATAAAAAATTCGGTGGATGAAATTTAGGAATTCGAATTCTAAATCAAAACATTTATCCACTTGAATTAATAAAAGCTGAGCGAAAATTGAAATGTTATTTATAATTTATAATTTATAAATATAATTATATATAATACATATTACATAATTTATAATTTTAAACTTTTAAAATTTAAGTTTGAAAGTTTTTTAATTAAAAAATTTTGTATTTAAATGCTTAATAATTTACACGTATAAAATGGAAGCTACTAACACTTTTCAAGTAAAGAATTTTAATTTAAATGCTGTTAAACTGACAAATTAAAAATTTTAAACTTTCATAAATTGTAGAGTTTGAAAATTTAGATTCAATTCCAAAAGCATAAATTTTCGTTATCATTTTTAATGTTCTAAATTGAAGAATCAATCGATGAATTCAAAAATTTTCAAAGTTGAATTATTTTAAGTAATTTTAATCTAAAAGCATAAAAATTAAACGATTACAGTTTTTTATAATTTGGAAACTTCTTAAATCATAAGTTAAATTATTTCAATTTTAAATAGTTTAAAAATCCCTGAAACACTTAAAAATTTTAGTTCAAAATCTTGGAAAATCCACACGTTGCCTTACACTTTTTCAAATTTTGAATTATATTTGAAATTTTCCAGAACTTTTAAGCATCTTTTAAAATGATTTGTATTTTTCCTAAAACTTGTCCACAATTTTTTCCTGCAATTTTTCAAAACTCCTGCCAAATGAAAAAGAATAAATATTCCACATTCATTTTTGATAATTTTGTAAATATTTCCAAATTTTTAAAAACATTTTCTTAAAATTATTTTTTCAGAATGAAAATCGTTTTTAATTTTGCTAGGAATCTCAAGGAAATGTTTTTTTTCTCCTAAAGCCTTTCGCAATTCTTGAAAAGCTTCTAACTTTTTTGTTTCAAATTTTCAGAATTCTATATATTGTTTTAAATTAGGCCGTTGACAATTCGCACCAAAATTTCGGTACGAATAGACGGCTTTTGTCGGTACACGCAGGCACTTGGTTTAAATTATTTGTAATTATTTTAAATTTCAAATCAATTTTGTATTTTTTTTTACTCCTTAATATTTCTCCAACTAACTAGAATTTTTCCTCAAAATAAAGAAGTTTAATTATTAATTTATAAGTCCAAATTCAATCATTTGACTCACAAATAAAATAAATAGAAAAATAAAAATTGTAACGTTCAAAGTTTAGTTTTTTTTTGTTTCGTTTTAATTCTATCCTTCATTATCACTTATATTGAATGAACAGTCAGATATTTCTAAATATTAAGTAATTTTTCTTATTCTCAAATAGAAAATTTCAAATTGATTGGTTGAGAAATGGAATATTTTACGCTTAAACAATGTTGGAAATTTAATGAAAGACTTTGATTATGAACATATTATTTTTAAGTTATTTTTAATTTAAAAATAGCTTATAAAGTTTCAATCAGGCGTTTACATTTGTTTATTCAATAAGACCTTGAAGTGCAGTTCAATTTTAAAAATCATTAATTAATTTGTATTCACGGTTAATCAACTGAAACTGTCTTTTATCCAAAATCTTCAATTTCAAATACTTCTAATTTTTTATTGTTCAAGTCTTTGAAAATTTCATTTTAAAATTCTCTTATTTAGAATTCAGGCATCAAAATGAAAATTTAAAATGGAAAAATACATGATATATAATTTATTATTTTATTTATAATTAAAGTTGCACTCGAAATAAAACTCTCTTGAATATACAACTTTTAAAATTGAAGTTCAAAAGTTTTTTAGTTAAAAAATGTTGAATTTAAATGCTCAATAATTTACACGTATAAAACGGAAGCTACTAATACTTTCCAAGTGAACAATTTTTAATTAAATGCAGTTAAACCGTGAAACTAAGAATGTAAAATTTGTATAAATTGTTTTATTCAATTTTAAGCTAAACATTAAAAATTAACAGACCACATTTTTTTATAATTTGGAAACTTCTTCAATTATAGGCTGAATTATTTAAATTGTAAAAAGTTTAAAAATCCTTCAAATACTTGAAAATTTCAGTACAAAATCTTGAAAAATCTACACGTTGTTTTAAATTTTTTCAAATCTTGAATTCTTTTCGCAATTTTTTCAGAACTTCTAAACATCTTTCAAGATGATTTGGATTTTTCCCAAAATTTGTCCAAAAATTTTTTCTACAATTTTTTGAAAATTCTGCAAGATTAAAAATAAATATTCCACATTTATTTTTAATAATTTCGTGAATATTTGTAAACCTTTTTCAATATTATCTTCAAATTTTTTTTCCAGAATAAAAAATCGTTTTCACTTTTTCCTAGAAATCTTAAGGGAATGTTTTTCATTCTTCTGAAGCCTTTCACAATTCTGAAAAAGCTTCTAAATTTTTTGATCGGAATTGTGAGGAATCTATACATTGTTTTAAATTAGGCCGTGAGCAATTCGGACCTATATTTCAGTACAAATACCCGGATTTTTTCAGTACACGTAGGCACTTTGTTTAAATTATTTTAAATCGTTTTAAATTTCGAATCAATTTTGCATTTGTTTTTAAACTCTTTAATATTTTTTTGACTCACTCGAATTTTTTCTAAGAATAATAGGTGTTTAATTGTTAATTTCTATATACAAATTTAATTATTTGACTTACAAATAAAATTTGTTTGAATTAAAAAATAAGAGTGAGTTAGTTATTTTTAAATATTAGGTAACTTTGCTTTTTCTCAATTGAAAAGTTTTAAATTGATTGGTTTAAAAATGAAATATTTTACACTAAAACAGTGTTTGAAGTTAATAGCAAGCCTCTAATTACTAATATATTATTTTTAAGTTATTTTGCATTTGGAAACATTTTATAAAGTTTTAATCGGGTATTAACATTTGTTACTTTAATAAGACCTTAAGGTACAGTTCAATTTTAAAAATCATTAATTAATTTGCATCCGCACTTGATTAACTAAAAATGTTTTTTTATCAAAAATCTTCGATTTCAAACGCTTCTAATTTTTAATTGTTTAAGACTTTAAAACTGCATTTTAAAATTCTCTAAATTAAAATGTAGGCTTAAAAATTAAAATCTAAAATGGAACATTTTTAATATAAAAGATATTCGATTCAAGTATTCTAAACTAGATGATATAATAATTTAAAAAGATAAAAATTCAACTGATTACTTGAACAAACGTTCAAATTAAATCTGGATAGATTTTTTTTCGAAATATTTGTAAAACTCGCGGTCAAAAAATAAATTTACTATCATTTTTCGGTTTTTCGCGGTCATCTCCCGGTCCAGTGGCTACCTTGATTAATGTATAGAGTACAGCTTTTATTTGCACGAAACAAAAATCAACTCGTATATGAATAGCCGAAAGCCAGAGAATGAGAGAAAAGGAATCGTGGAGTCGGGAGAGCTCGGGCTCGTCCTCGTGCATTTTCGGCTGGTCTTCGCAACTCGTAACAGAGCCGACTCACCGATACGCTACGTTTGTATGTGTTTCTCCCAGATGGGAAAGTGGTAGGGGCCGAAAAATCCCACGTTCTAAAACTTTGGTCTCAGGCAATCAGCGCGCTAGTAGCCGCTACCTTCTTTCGCTCGAACTCTCGCACCTCCCGCCCCTCCAACAGATAAATACCGG
Organism: Amphibolips quercusostensackenii; assembly: GCA_032357855.1. NCBI lineage: Eukaryota > Metazoa > Arthropoda > Insecta > Hymenoptera > Cynipidae > Amphibolips > Amphibolips quercusostensackenii. The sequence goes on from JAUELO010009438.1 coordinate 6,555, forward strand.
TGCTCGCGTAGAATGTCGCACTTGGTCTCTTGTACCGGCAAGTAGTAACAAGGACTACGGGCGCCTTTCTTGGCACTGTGTCCTCTGGAGCTACTCTCGAAGCCTTTTTGCGCAAGGAAACCAAATTAAAAGCAAATTTAAACCCAACCCTTACTCTCTGTTTCATTCTCTTAGTGGTTTGCCTACGTGGCTCCACACTACCTTTTCTTCTCTCTCTCTCTCTCTCTCTCCATCGTGGTTTGTACTCGAGGCCTTACTGCCGAACTCTCTCTCTCTCTCTCGCTAGCGTGATTTGCCCTCGAGGCCTTACTACCGAACCTTTTCTTTTTTCCTCTTGCGCGGTTTCCCTTCGCAGCCCTGCTGCCAGACTCTCTCTTTCTCTCTGTCTCCGGCGCGGTTTGCCTTCGAGGCCACACTGCCGAACTCTCTTTCTCTCTCTCTCCGGAGTAGTTTGCCTTCATGGCCACACTGCCAAGCTCTTTCTCTCTCTCGCTCTCCACCTCTCTCCCCTTCAGCTTCAAGTCATCGCCACTCGGCCGTATACCAGGTCGCCGTAGGTCATACACCCGACCCAACAAGGCCTCCCAGCTTCGATGCAAGCGCGCCGCTCTCCGCTTTCTCCAGCTATGTCGGCCCACTTCAACCAGCTCCTCTTCCAACGTCCCAGGTCCCGCGCATCTTAGCCATCGGCTCCAGTGTCACCCTTCCTGCACACTCTCGGGTACACTTTATTAGGATCCCTCCCCTCGCAACATCTTTCCTGTCATCGGGCCGCTTGGACTTTTCCAAGCTTTACGACGACTTGGAACCTCTTCGAAGCGGTGCTCCGCCTACTCCTCGAAAGGTGCCCTCGTCGGCCCTTGCGGAGTCCCGGTACCAACCCCTGACCTCTGCTCTCCAAAAAGGGAAAGCCTTCGACTTTCTGGTCCCAACCACTCCAAAAGGACCCTTGCCACCCACACTCGGCAAGTGGTTTCACCACACCGGACCAGTCGGAAGAGGATAAGTTGTCCATGCACAGGCTGGACGCATTCCTTTAGGGCTAACAACAAAAGCCTACCGGTGCGAGCACCACCACCACCACCGCCCGCAGTCCGCGGCAAGCGGCGTCGCTACGGGACTCTTCGCACTGGCCCAACCAGTATTGCAGCCACCCACATGGTAGTCCAATGTGATTAAGCTACCTTACACACAAACCACAAAAGAGGCCCACATCATACATTTTAAATTTTAAAATGAAATCCGCTGCTAACTTTTAATTTGGTTACAATTGTTAATTTGATTTTCGATAGTTATGGTGGCAAATTATTGTATTGTTCTAGCAAACGTAGATCCTAAATTATCTACTTTGATATGCTAGTAAAACTGAATTCCATTAAATAAAGAATGATTCTTTTTCATTAATTCCTTAATATCTAGGGGTAATTATTTGAAGTTTAAGTGCACATCAGATATTGAGATTTTAAGAATTTCTGAAGATTTCGAAAAGTCTCAAAAGATTTTAGAAGATGTCTTTGGATTTCAAGGAATTAAGAAATAATTAGAGCCACTTTAAATAATTTCTATAGACTCTAAAAAATTGTGAGAGATTTCTTTAAAGTCTTTCACAGAATATCTTCAAGTTGTAAACGATTCAAGAAGATTTTAATCGATTTTAAGATATTTAAATTATTTTCAGTGACTTTCAAAATAGCTAAGGGCATCCTGCAACATTTTTAAAGGTTTCAATAGATTTTAAGTAATTATAAAAATTGCAAAGCACTTCCAAAAGGACATCAAGTAACTTAAATAGTACATTGTGCAACAAGCGCAATACACAGTCGATTATCAACAAACATACAGTTTTTTTCTCAACGAGCATGTAAGTCGCAAGTTCCAGCGCAGGTATTGGAGAAAATATTTCAAAGAATTTCAAATAATTCAAAAATATTTTAAGGGATTTCCAAAAAGGTTTTCAAAATTCACGGCCAATGAAATGATTTCAATAGATTTCACAACACTTTAAGTTATTTTTAAAGATTTCGAGGGGCTGCACACGGTTTGAAGTAATTTCTAAACATTTAGATAAATTATAGAGAATTTCTAGAGACTGAAAAATATTTTTAAACTCTTAAGTGGCGCTAAGAATTTTAAGTAATTTCAACAGGTTTAAAAAATTATTAAGTATTGCAAATGACTTCAAGGAGTTTGAACAGAAGCTATGGGAATTAACAAGCTTTTAAAACTTTGCAATTGATTATGGCATTTTTTTAAGAATTCTAAAGGCTTTTGAGGTACTTGAAATTATTTTATGTGACTCAAAAGAAATGTTTAGCACTAAATGAGCTTTCAGAATATTTCAAAGTATTTTAAGACATTTTAGAATTATTTCCCAGGTGAAAAATTTTTGCAATATAGTTTATACATAGCGAACAAAACATTGATATTTTTCATTTGCTTTATACAGAAAAATATATAAAGCAAATAAAAAATATCAGTGTTTTTTCCACGTATTTTTGAGTTATTTAGTCCTTTAAGGTGCGACGCAAGTTGGTACTTCAATTCCGGAAACCGTCGATAATCGCACGCACAGAATTTCTATACATTTTATTAACTTTATTTAGGTTTTCGTATTTTAAATGTCGGAAAGTGATTTCTTTCTCTCAATCTCTTAATAATCTCTTAATCTTCATTCTACTCAAATTTCTATTTATATTATATTAATAAAAGAAAGGTTGTAAAAATTGGAAACGTGAAACATAGAAAAGTTTGATCAAAGAACGCGATTGTGCATGAAACATTTTCAACAGAGTGTCACGTTACTAATTAATTTACTATATTTCATTCACTTCAAAGCTGAATATTCTTGACTTAATCCCTAAAATATCTTTTGCATCTTTTACGTGACATTTTTTTTACTTGGGGGTAAAACCGCCTCCGAAAATTAAAATTTTAGAAAATTTTGCGTCGAATCCGCCTATGTATATTTAAATGAAATAGTGAAAAAGTATTCAGCTTTAGTGTAAAATACTATTCCAGGAAAATCATAATTTCAAAATATTACGTTCAAATCATCGCCAAATTTCGAAGTTTGTTCCCAAAATTTTTTAAAATCATAAAATCGAAAGTAAATCCTACTCTTTGAAGCTGAACCAAGCGCACGGATAAACAATTAATGATTACTGAGTAATAATAATGAATATTTAGTCGTAGAATGTAAATTTCTGTCAAGTTAATAAATAATACGAGATTCGTCGCTTGCGCTTACCTGTTATCAGATTTATCGTCAGATCTCAAAGGCATATATTCTTATTATCAATATATTATTTTGTATGGAGTCCCTTTTGGGTTTTTGGAATTAAACGATTCATTTTTGATTTAAAAAAATTTTTCTGTAACTCAGTTTGTAAACATCAAAATCAACACAAATGCAACTTTTTAAATCTCGCTTTAAAACACGAATAAAAGTTTGTCGATTGCTATGTACGAGTGTATTAATAAAAAATCTTGAATCGTGGAGTGGAAGGAGGGTATTAATAAGCAGATTGCGTGTTTCTCGTTTTACCTTCAATGCCATACTTTTCTTCAAATTTTTTTTAAGATAAAAAATCAAATACGTACGTTTGTCATGAGTATGCTCAATAAAAGCTGGGATTCCTCATTCTTCTTGGAAACTATTAATTTGGTCAAAAATATGCATATGACTAAAAATATTCCTTTTTTAAATAATTTAGAAAAAAATAGTTGCATATTTGACAAACTGTTAATTATCTATTACTATAATTTGGGAGATTAAAAATGTGTAGCAAGTGCCACATGACCAATTACGTGCTGTTATATTCGGTGGCTTTATCATTATAAAAGACGTCTACGCGCCCAGGTACTTTATCGCTTGGCGCTTCCCTTACTTGTAAATATTACAAAACTTTCGAAACTTCTATTTTCAAAGAAATCATTAAATTTGTTTTGACTTACAAGAAAAAGGCCTCCTCTGCGACATTGTCTTTTTGATGAGACTATCATCAATCGATAGTATATCGAAAATAATTAGACACGTGTTCCGGATTCTCTGTCAGTGAGCCCTTGTACAAGAATTACAAGGGTTTGAAAATCCTGGTCGACAAGACTGACAAACGTCCACAAATCGACAAATAAGTACATATTTTCCATTTTAAAACAAAATGATTTTTAATAAATTTATCTACCCTTCCATTCATCATGTTAGGATGATGCTTTAAAGTCTCGGACTCTATGAACTAAAAGCATAGGATTCGAGACCTGTGAAGGCCGTGAAGCGTGGCCTAATGCGTGAAACTTTGAGCCCGATGCTTTGAAAGCAAGGGTTCTTTGATCTTAGTTCTCGCGCCAAGTGACTTTTCGCAAAGTGACACGTCCAAGATATAAATTAACAAATCCGTGCTTTTGTAGTAGGGCAGAAGCTAGTTATAAGATTAAGGAGCAGTTCCGTAAATTAGTCTCTCGCGATTTCTCTCCGTGTAGTTCCAGAAAATATGGCACTTCTTGTTTTTGACAATTGACTCTATTTCCCTCGAAGCGTTTGGGAAGGTAGTATCGTATGAAACACCGCAAGAGCGACAAAGATGTTAATAAAGCACTCTTAGGGCCGCATTATGTCTGTAGCTTTGTAGAGGTACGCTTTTTTGCCAATCATCTCGTGTATTCTGACCATTTTTAAAAAAGGACCTCTGCCATTTACAGTGATGTAAACTGTACTAAGAACGATTCGATTATAAGGACATTGGAGATTCAGGAGTCCGCGTCTGCCTTGACGGTGTGGGATGTATAATCGCGGAATGGAAGAATAAACACGCAAGCTCTTATGTATATGCATGATTTCACGCATAGCAATATTAAAGGCCGTAAGCTCGTTTTTTTCCATTGAACCACCCCAAGCGAGTAGAGTTGAACAGGGGCGGCATGCATATTAGTCGTAGATACCTCATTTAACGCCGACAGGTTTGAAGACCAAATCTGTCGAAGAAGATGCTTGTATCTAATTCGGA
>JAUELO010009466.1:0-11556 GCA_032357855.1 Amphibolips quercusostensackenii
GTCTGTAAATCGAAAAAACAAAGATGGCACAGTTCAAACTATTACCTGTCTAGAAATCGTTGTTGATTACAACAAGCATATGGGCTATGTTGACAAAGCAGATATGCTGAAAAGCCTGTACAAGATAAATCGTAAGTCAAAAAAATGGTGGCATCGAATATTCTGGCATTTTCTCGACGTCACTTTGACGAACGCATTCCAAATCTACGTTGGACTTGATTCAAGAGGAAATCTGTCTTTGAAAAAGTTCAGACTAGCCATTGTTAATGCCTTAGTGGGCGGAATTTTGCCTACAAAGAAAGTCAGAAAAATGAGTGTCAAATTGACTTGTTACCAGAAGCCACAAGTTTCAGACAAAAGACGGCGATCAGAATCAGCACACATGCCGAAAATTCTTCCTGATGGTGAACAAAGACGTTGTACTGTTTGTATAATCAAAAATACAAAGCAGTTGACATCATGGCTTTGCGGAACATGTGATATTACACTGTGTATTACAGCGAAACACAATTGCTTCGCAGAATTCCACTCATAAACAAACTTTTGAATATAACTTTTCGTTGTAAATGTTTTTGTCGTTCATGAACGCATAATGCCAAACGATAATTGGAAATGAAAACTGAAAATTAAAAAAATGAAATGAAAAAAATAAAAACAAAACAAATTAAACAAAAACCATAAAAAGACAAAAAAATAAAGATGGAACTAGAATCTCGCTACGTCCTCGTCGTTAGTTCCGGGTAATATAAAGAGCGAGACCGATCTACGCATTTTTTGCAAAATGCACAAAATGCATTCTGCATATTGAATTTTGTTATTCTGACATAGAATTTGTTTTCAACGACCCCGAAAGCCCCTGAGAGACAAATTTCGAGCCAATCAGATCAGTCATTATTTTTTCAGTTCGCCATATTGGATCCGCCATTTTGTATTTTGCAATTATGACGTTGGATTCGTGTTCAGCGACCCTGAAAACCCCCGAGTAATACATATGAAGCAAATCTGATGAATTTTCATATTTTTCGTCCGCTATATTGGATCCGCTATTTTTAATTTTGCAATTCTGAGGTTAGATTCGTTTTCAGCGACCCTGAAAACCCCCGAGTAACAAACATCAAGCAAATCGGATCAATTTTCATATATTTCGTCCGCCATATTGGATCCGCCAATTTGAATTTTGCAATTCTGACGTCGGATTCGTTTTCAGCGACCCCGAAAACCGAAGATTACTGAGTTTCACTTTTCTAGTCCCCATAGACTGCCCACAATTACATTTATTCTGTAAAACAGGCATTTTCAACACTTCGTTTATTTATATCGCTCGCTATATTTGCAAAATCATCATGGTCCCTTGTAAAACTTCAACCTTGACATCTTAGAAGTCGAAATATGCAAAAGACATTGGAGCGATATCCCAAAAATTGAATTTAAATCTTGAATAACCGATTCAAGATTGGTGTCTCATATATGAGACGCTGTGCTTCAAAGGGTTCAACTACATACGGGAAATTCAAATAAAATGTTAGCTTTCATACTGAATACAGAAAATGAGCAGATAATTTCAGACTAGTATGCCAGTGTGGTTAAGTCCTTTGAAAATGACGTTCTACCAGGTTGTTTTGGTTTGAATTCTTTGATAGAGCTAATCTAATTCAAAATCATACAACTGAAATTGCAAAGAATTTGTTTGATGCTCATAATCAGTTACTATTAATTTGTGATGGTACATATGCGCGACATCAAACAAGTACAAATAATGAATATTAAACAAAGTCTTTCTCTGGACAAAAGAAAGTTTCCCTTTGCAAGCCTTTTACCATTTGTACGACTGATGGATATGTAGTGGATATGCTTGGACCGTAGCTTGCAAATCACAATGATGCTAAATATTGAAAACCATTATTGGAAATGCAAATGGCTTATGCAAATTTTTGGAAAAAGATATTGTCTTTGTACTTGATTGAGGCTTTTGAGATGTAAAAAAAGATTTAGAAGATAAAATTTTTTAAATATTGTTGCCCGCATTGAAAGGTAAAAGAAAGCAACTGACAGCAGCCCAATTCAATCAGTCTCGTTTTGTGACTAAAATTAGTTGGGCAGTAGAAACTGTTTACGGTATTCTTGAACAGAAGTATCGTCTTTTGGATCACAAAAGAGACAACAAGCTAATACCGAAAGTTGGTATCTATTTTAGAATTGTATCATTTTTTAGTAATACTCATGGTGAAAGGCTGCAATCTGGCGTAGAAGCTAGAGATGAAATCTTAAAAAGAATGCATGCCTAAACAAATACTAGATTTTTCAGAAATGACGAAAAAAGATTTAGTGGTCTTTTTTACTGGATCATATCAGCTTTCTTAAGCTGTATCTTAGTTGTCAAAAATGTTAGATGAGGATGAAAAACTCGTTGTTGAGGATGCGAAAGAAGAGAATGATATGCTCAAATTCAAGGTCCAATCTCGACACATTTCTGAAACATCACACAAATATTTCATAAGGTGCAAGCCGAAAAGTGTTGTAGTTTTAGGCGTAACACACTATATATGTGAGTTTGCATTAGCACACTATGTATGTATGTAAAACAAAAAATTATATTCCAGTGATTGATAACAACAGCGATGAGGATTAAAATAAAATTCTTAATTTGTGAAAGGCGAGGGGACTCACGTTTTGAAAGCAACCCAAATCGTAATAGGCGAGGGGACCTACGATTAAAAAAGTACCCTGATTCGTGAGAGGCAAGGGGACTCACATTCAAAAAGCACTTTGATTCGTAAGAGGCGAGGAGACTCACAATCAAAAAGCACCCCGATTTGTAAGAGGCAATAGGACTTACGATCAAAAAGCACCCCGCATTGTGAGAAACGAGGGGACTTTGGTTAAAAAGCACCCTAAATCGTGAGAGGCGAGGGGACTCACGGTCAAAAAGCACCCCGATTCGTGAAAGGCAAGGGGACTCACAATCAAAGAGCACCACGTATTTTGAGAGGCGAAGGGACTCACGGTCAAAAAGCACCCCGATTCGTAAGAGGCGAGGGGACTCACAGTCAAAAAGCACCCTCATTCGTGAGAGGCGAGGAAACTCACGATAAAAAAGCACCCCGATTCGTGAGAGTCAAGGGAACTTACGATCAAAACGCACCCCGTATTGTAAGAGGCGATGAAACTCACGGTCAAAAAGCACCCCGATTCGTGAGAGGCGAGGAAAAATGTATTGTTCATAAGTACATAAAATAAGTTCTAGATTTGCCAACAACGTTGCTGACAAAAGAGAGATAAAAAAAAATTGTTTCTGAATAAGATAGCCGGCCAGTACAGTACCATAAAGTTACACAGTTACACAGTGTCCTGAGTACGATTTTTATTTTTTCTCATTATGTTGCATCACTTCAAAAATTTTTACAAAAATATTTGTTGAAGAGGACATTTGAAGGTATATTTATAAAAAAAATGGTGGGTGTCGCTATAAAACATAACTTTAAACAAAATTTTGAAAATTCAAAAAATTTTTTCACACCTGTTATTTCTGTCTAAAATTCTTTTTAATTTTTATGACATCGTCCCATCGACCTACATAACATATTTTTTCGTAATTGAAATCAGTCAAGCCGTTAACGAGAAAAAATACTTTCTTGATTTTTCTTTTTCTCTCAATAACTCCTACAAAAATACGTTTTTCATCTTCAGACTTGAAGGAATTTTGTGACTTATAGGTGCGAATATATGGTGATAATATGAACTTGATACATGCAGGAACAGATTCTACATGCTTGCCCGGCTAAACTCTTTAAAGGGCTTATTTTCATTGCTTATATCTTGAAACTGGCTAAAGGATTTAAAAAAAAAATATTACTTGGTTCGGATGGATTTGGCGAGATTACACGAGATTCTGTCAAAAAATTTGCAGGCTTGTCTCAAACTCATAAAACTTGATGATAGCGAATTCGCCGAAGACAAAGAGAAAACACTCAATCACTTGACGGGAGTCCACTTTCTAGGTTTCAGGTTTTAGGAATTCTGTTGCCAAGTTCGTTGATAAGCAAAAGGTGAAATAGGCCAGCTGTTCCGTTTGCCCCTTCAAATCACCGAAGGCGGATGTCGTTCACCTAATGCTCTTACAAAAGAGCATGGATGATTTTGCCCTTCCCCGCAATGAAAAAACTATGGAGGGTAAGCATTAGGTTGCCTCAGTTGACCAAGGATTGTTCACATTGTGGAAGTTGATTTACGTGGATGAACGTACGTGTAAGAAGCTCATATTTGAGAGTTTCCTTTCTAAGCCATTGGATGCAAATGCTTTCTTACATTCGTTTTTGAATGAGAGCCAATACTTTAATGATGATGAGGCAAGCATTTAAAACAAACTTAAGGACAGTTCTGCTAAGGATAAGTTATTTAGTGTATTCACTGAACCTAGAGTTAGAACCTTTGAGTTCGAACAAGACTCAACTAGGACTGTTATGATCGCTCAGAGATACAATATAAGCAAGGGGGCTACGTCACATATAAAATCAACTAAGCCTAACGCAGATTTCAAAGCTTGAATTGAATCTTTTATGTTACCTAACGACATAACATCTGCTTTTTTGTGGATAAAAGCAATACAGAGCGTCAGCAATTTAAAGTGGCTCAGATTCCAAAACAACTTTCTACAGATAATAATTTAATCAAAAGCCTAAACTTTAATGTTTAGAAGGATAAGACTAAAACTCACAATAGCATCGTTAGAACAAAGCACTTATCACTTGTAGCTAAAGCTAACTCTTAATACATTGTTCATGTCACACCATCCTCTGAGTCTGCACACAGTGAGACCACGGTTATTTTAAGGTACATCGTGAGCCAACTTAAAGATGACTCCAATAAGACTGTATTCTTATTTGCGATGGAATGAACACCGAAACTGCCTAGAAGGAGAAAATCTTCCAAAAATTAGAGAAATTTGCAATAAAACCTATGCAATAGGCTGTTTGCATTTGGCATCTTAACGAACTGCCTTTAAGGCCTCTTTGCCGTCCTTTTATGTCGATAGCACGTGTTTAAGGGATATATTTACCAGCGTGCTTCGTTTTGTTACTTTTTTCTTAAAACGATTTGTAATACCCGATGAAAGTGGACGACCTACATAGACTTTGCATAAATATACATTTTTTTTTTGGATAATACCTTCTTTAAAAATTTTCGCATTAAATCACTATATCAAGCCTACATTCTAACATAGATCCCATAGGTTTAAAACTATCTTACTGTAAAAAGCTTCCAGTGGTGTCATTCAAATCAATTAAATGAGACTTGCTTCACCACCGTCTATTTGCAATTAGAATTTTAAGATTTTACATTGCAGCTACAAAAGCAACCACTGCTGATAATCCTCGACATGTCTTTCAGACCATTCACATTTAGGTCTAGATACTTGCTAAGGATAAACTAGGCTGCATTTCATTCATCCATTTCGATGAATGCGGTAAATAAAATTAAATAAAATAAAATAATCTTTTTTGGATAAGATAAACTGTTTTTGATTTGATATTAAAATTTCCTGAAAATCAGGATTCTACTTTTTATGACCAAAAATAATCTGATGTTTCCACTGAGAATAACAATTTCAATTTTGAAATTCGCTGTTTTGAATTTTTAAAAATAAAATAAAAGGATTTCTTGGGGGTTCAATTTCATGCAAAACTGCGGAACTGAAGTTTTGGGTTATTTTGTCCTTATATATACTCTCTACAATGCCTGTGATTGGCCTGAATACCCCACTATGGAGGCTGGTTGAACCTGATAAGCCAATCAAGTTTTTTTTTAAATCCAGCAGAACGGAAAGTCAAATCGGATTGTTATTATATCCATTGTCCCTATTGATGTTATCAGGGTGTCTTAATATTTCAATTGCTTCTTTATGTTATCTTTGGAAAATATTGTATGTTTTTGCGATGATGAATGTTTTTTCAAATGAAAAGCTATGTCCTGTTTAGACATAATGCTTAGGTAGTGCAGATTATGTAAAAAATTTTTTAGCCCGACTTCACTTTTATGTTTCATTATACAATGGCTCACCGCTTCCTCGTTTTCTCCAAGGTAGACTTCAAAGCAAGATCAAGGGATTTTATATACTCCAAGATAACTGAGAGGTGAGATTAGAGATCCCATTGCTACCCCTAAGGTTGGTTCGTAGAATTGATTATTGAAGGAGAAGTAAGTATTATTGAAACAGTGTTCTATCAAGGGTATGCGATCGGAAGGGAAGTTTGCAAAGGATTTAATAATATCGATTGTATCAGAGATTAGTACTTTTGTGAAGAGAAATACTATGTCGAAACTAACTAGGATGTCTTAGGGTTAAATGTAAATCTGTTGTATTTTTCTAAAGCTAAAAGAGTTTTAGACGTGTGGGATAAGGTTTTCTGTGAAAGGCTTTACTTATTTGGAAAGAAAGCGTGCTAGAATGCAAGCTACGAGATATTGTTTTGTTTTCAAGCGTATATTCTTTAAGAAAGTTTTTTTTTTGCTGACTATTGTTTTTTTAGGGTCTTTTTAAGTTTTTGGTATGTATCATCACTTAGAGGGTCAATAATTTTATTGTCACAGTCTTCTTCATTCATGATTGCTATTGTGTGACCTTTGTCTGCGGGTAATATTATGAAGTCTTTATTCTAATTAAGTTCTTCAATTGCTGCTCTTTCTTGTTTTGTGAAGTTTGTAAAAGAAAGTTGGGTTCAGCGTAAGATGTTGGCCGTCCTACGTCGTATGTCATTCGCGTTTTCGCGTAAAAGCGTATATATTCTGGAAGCCAAATTACTGATAATTTTGTATTTCGGGATTTTGAAGGAAACTACTGAAAAATTATGTTCTTGAGACCAGGTTGAAATCATTTTGTAGCTGTGAGTATGATTAGAGATGCTTTTCACTGTGTTCGTTAGTAGTGTGTGCTTAACTGGAAGTAATTTGTTGAATTTTATTTTTTATTTTTGAGTAGAAAGATCTTTGATCCGTCAGAATTAGTCAAATAATATGAGGTTTCTTTGAAAGGAGTATGAGTTCAATTTAGGTTTGCTCGGAGCAAATCCAAAACTATTGTTAACTCTTCACCTTCCTTTAACTTAGAAGAAGCCAAAAAAAAATTTGTTTCACTTTATTGATAATAGGCTTTATTAGTCAAAATCCACTAAAAACAGAGAAAATAACAATTTTTCAAAAATGAAAATAGGAGCATAAGCTCTTTGAAATAAAATTAATTTCTACTGTATCGATAACAGACTTTTCAGGGCAAAATGGTTTCAAAAGAGAGAAATGAAGAGATTCTCAAGCAGAAAAACTTTCAACCATAATCGAAATAGTACTTTTTAACCAAACAGTTTAATTTTTAACTAAAAGAAATAACTTTCAGCCAAAACTAATAAGATCTGTTTCACGTAATTGAAGAACCTTTAAAACAGTGAACACCTAAAGCGTCAAGTACAGAAAAAAACTTTCATTTGTAAATAAAAAAAATTGGTGCTTATCCATAAAAGAAAGAAAGTGGCAAGAGTTATACACAATGGAAACTAGAAATCATACGTTTTCAATGAATTCATATTTTCACATTTTTACTTGAGTTTACAGATTTTAATAATGAGTGCACTATTGATACTTTGTTACCAAACGGAACTTAAATATTCTTATCGCTCAGTTAAGTTTGAATGAAATATTATGAATTGTGACGTAACCACATTTGTGTTGTCAAGTTACGCCAATTTTCTGTAATGTTTACTTAGGATTTAAAAGAATGTTGTCTTTCAGATAATTAAAAAAATATATCACTGATTTAACTATAGTTTTAATGTCCAGCTAATAGTGCCCCTGTTGAGTGTGTTCCTCTTTCCCGACCTACTTATTCTCCTGACAAAAATCTTTTTTCTGAAAGTTCTATTGATCCAGTTAGCCCTTATTGTCCCAATTCTCGTGCCAGGTCTTATCCTACTGCCCAGCCTACTATTCATGTTAGGGCTCTTCTAGCTGCCGAGCCTTTTCTTCATGTCAGGGCTCTTCCTACTGTCGAGCCCTATTATACCAAAGTTCATACAAATATGAAAACATTTTCAAACTTCTGGTGCTATATTGGATCTTTTATTTCAAATGCTCATATTATTACTTTAAATTCAATATCAGCGGCCTCAAATACCACTTATTACAAGTTTTGCAAAAATATTTAAAATGTTTTTGTGAATATCATTTTGCAACTGCTTGTCAGAGTATTTATTTAAAGTTTATTAATAGTTTTTCACTTGACTGAGCCTTAGTTAGCTTCTCCTGGAAAAAGTTTAAGAATTTGATCTAGGGATAAATGTAAAAATTTTTTTTCTATATTGAATATAATCCTGCGAATCCTGTTGATAAAATTAAGTTAGGTTCTTCTCTCTCCGGAAAAGAAAAATATGCTGAGAGAAAATTAAGAGTTGGAAAAATATTCTGGAAAAAAGTACGAAACAAAAATTTAATGGTAAATTTTTTGTTGTCGATTCGAGTTTATAGTTTGAGTATGTACCAAATTGCGACCCAATTTCTGGTGTTCAACGTTTCAGAACTTCTTATTATCCTGGAAGACATCATTCTCCTGAAATGAATATTCCTCATGTTAGACCTTATTTTACTGCTATTGGTTGAAATTCAAATGGATTTCAAGCGTGTGGGGATCAAACAATCCATAAGGTGTGTTTTTAGAAGTAGGTATAGATTCTAGATCAAACTATTATTTGCATGCCGCTTATTTAAATACCACTCACAGCCCGTGGCAGCGCTTCTTATGTTGCTATTTGATGAGGCGTGTCAAAATGAAATTCGGAAACATTTTTCAATGAGGAAATTAAAGGTATATCACCAAATTTCAATTAAACAGTATCTACATAATAATGACACAGTGATCCTCATTTATAAAAGAAAGAAAAAGACAACGCGTAAGATGTATTTCTCTAAGCGGTACAAGCCACGTGTTTTATTTCAGAAGGTTGCACATTCCTAAAATAAAAATCATACATGTTGTATACAAAATTTCTTTAGTTTTACCCGTGCAGAAATCGCCCCGGTCGGACCTACTACAAGAAGAATTCCTTCTGGATTTCCGGCGGACGACCACTTGTTAGATTCACGAGTATAATCAAGAATCGGTCCGGAGATGACCGGGCACTAGTCAAGCTACTTTTTTTCGAAGAAATAGAAATATCTTAAGAGACATGGCATTATAAAAGTCATGCTAACAAATTCTAAATGAATTATAATTCAAAAAGTATAATTTAAAGATGTATCAGGTTAGTAAAACAGAAAATGGCTTTTTTTAAATCTCCAAGCAAACAACGTTTATAATTTTTACTGCTTCAACTTATGAAATGAATCTGTTATCGATTTTGCAATGTGCCGCGGCAAAATCGTTGCAATGTTTATAATTTTCTTAAACTTTAGAAATTTTTTAGAGTGCACCCTTAAATTCACCGCTATGTGTGGTGCTATCTGCGTCTGGTGTCTGCGCTGACACTTCGTATGTTGATGTTTATCAGCTACAACTTCCAAATATCCACATTGAAAATGATCGCCATCGATGTTATCGATTTATCGATATCGACATAAAAACGTTAATGTTTCCACCAGGGTACTATGGCGGCAAACCTGGATATCGAAAGCATAAGGTCATTCATGCATTTTACATTAATGACCTTATGATCTATGCTAGAAATGCAGAGGAACTGAATCTTACTCAAAGAATTGTCAAGGCATATCAAGTTAATAATTTCTTGCCTTAAGCAACATTTCTAAATAGCTCAGTAGCAAGATTATGCGACCGGATCCCGGTCGGTATTGATGCCAGAATCCAATCAGTCCATCGTGACATTTTTATCTATATCGCAGCCAGTTTTTATAGCCGGTCCTTATTTAAAACTTAGGCTCTTTCTGTTGTTATTTCTTCACAGAAAGGCAAGAAAGCATCCAAGTATTTTGCAGAAATACCCAAAAAGTGTACTTTTTGAAGCATTTTTTTAATCATAAGTAATACTTCATTTTGAGATATCATGCGATTATGTACTTCTAATAAACTAGATGTCCATAATTATGAATATGCTATCCCAAATTAAATTTTTCAATACTGCATACCATATCAATAAATAAAAATTTGAAAATCAAAAAATAATTGGTAATATTTTGAAAGGTATACAAGATGGCTAAAGTTCTTGCAATCTGCATCGCAAATCTGCTGCTACTGACTTTTCGCTTAAATTTAGTTTTTGTTTTTTTGTAAAATTTATATAAGTTTTTCAAAGTTTGTGTGGGTCTTTATAGTAAAAACTGTATAATTTTTCTATGTAACATAAAAGATTATCTAAATCGTGGTATTAGTTTAAGCGAATTAAGTAACTGAATTTTATTTCTTGAAACTGCATTTTATGACGCGTAAATATCTAAAGCTAATTTTAACGCCTGTAATCTATAAGATAACGACTATACGATATATGTTTCATATAACCTTATAAAACTCTTAAGATTTTATCAGCTACATTGTTAATTCAGTTCGTCATTAATACATTTATAAGTTTTTCTCTAATTAGAAAATATGGAAATTGCTTCTACTCTCGTCTTATTCTTAGCGATTTTCCTCAATTTTATAGGTGAACATAATATTGTATATTCATAATCTTAAGTAAAGGAAATAACCCTACAGTAGACAATATATCTAGAGTAATTTTAAAAAATTTCTGCTTTCAGTTAATAATTATTTATTGTAGAGTGGTCTTTCTTTCATTTTTTTAAGCTATAAGCAAATTAGAATTTGTCCGACACGGAATTCTAATACTACCCTGAATCCTTTTTCCCAAACTCTACATAAGTTTGTCCCAAAGAGGTACAAATTTCATTCGAGTTTATCCAGAAAAAAACCCAAAATGTGTGTGTTTTTAAAACAAATGGAATTCGAAAAGATTCCCTATTAATTTGCAATTCGTATCATGTTTCGCATCCAAACATTGATAGAGTTTGTCTAAAAATAGTTCGAATTTAATTTTAATTTTTTTTGCAGAATCGAAAAAGTGTGTGCTTAAAAAAGGAATTCAAAACGTTTTTTTTATTGATACGAAATTTTTACAGTATTTGCGCATGCACATATGGAATAGTTAAACACCTTCTATTTAACGCCATCTTTCCTCCGCTCACATAATAAATATGAATACAGTCTTTTCACTATATCAATAACAGACTTTACAGAGAAAAATGATGTAAAAACAAAAAAAAAATGAGAAAAGGGAATAATATGTTTTTTATCTTTTTTTTTGTTGCAGATTTGAGTTCAAATTTCGAATGTTTGCCTAATGGTGAGCCTATTCCAGGTGTTCCTCGTTCTGAAACTTGTGATTTTTCTAAAATATTTCAATCTCATGAACCGTCTCTTTCTCCTGCTAGACCTCCTTCTCCAAATTCTTCAGTCACGTCTCAGCCTTTCGTCGAGTCTTCTCCTCGTGTCATGTCCAGGTCTTCCCCTGCCAGGCAGTCTCCTTCACGCATACTTGGATATACACTTCAACAACTTAGATTTGT
>JAUELO010009473.1:8555-21143 GCA_032357855.1 Amphibolips quercusostensackenii
TGTACAATAATATCCAAAGTACGTTCAGCAGACAAACAGGTTTGACGTAGCATATTTTTGAAAAACAATCAGAAAGAGGAAGCATACGTAGCCAAGAAACATTATAAAATTTTTTTTTACATTTACTGTAAACGCTCTGAATTCGCAATACCTTAGAATTATTTTTGAAAATTTAGCAATAATTCCAAGTGCTTATACATAGAAGCAAAAGCAGATTGATTTCTCCAAACATTTAGTAGTCGTTCATTTATATTTGTTTTAGAGCAACGCAATCTTTGTTCTTCGCTCGTAATGTTCGTGAAGGAAGACAAATATTTTCATAACTTTTTGAGACGAAAATGAATATCTGTTAAGAATTTTAATATTTGAAAAATGTGTAAGTGTAATTTCCCGGTTTTCCTGACCCCATAGAAAGAATTTTTGTAAGTTTTTCACCTATTTAAAGCAGCAAAAACGATGGCATTATACCTTTATACTTTTAGATAATTTTCCTTTACATTGTCTAGTATTACACTTTTTTTTGACCTTACCTAGTTGTTTTCCTAGATTTCAAGCTATTTCAATGAAGATTATTTTAATATCTAACATTTAAAAAATATTATAATAATACAGATTGAAATATTAGAAACAAGGAATATTTTCAGTATTTCTAAAAATGTATTCATTAATTTAAATAACACTGGTCAACAAAATGTGATCTATGTGCTCATGTAGTAAGACATGTCATTTTCAGAGTAGTTTTTTGTGCTGGATCCGAATCTGGCCTTCCTTTCTTTGCAGCACGTCAGGTTTTCGAGATTTTTCAAATCAAAATTTTTTTTGAAAAATTACGAATCAGAAGATAGAATGTTGTGAAAAAATTTGTTAATGAAAATTAATGTATGATTTGGATGCATTTTTTAATGCAAAATCAATAGCATGCTTTTTTCGCACGCTCGATGATGGCATTTAGTTTATCAGTCATCTTAATGAAATCTTTCACCATGTTTACTACTAAATGTTCTCATATTTTTCGGGAAGTATACAAAGTAAGAGTGCATCATGTAAATTTTCAATGACATGTTCACCTTATTTTCCTGGAAGTTTTCCAACATCGGATCGATCAAGTATTTGTAGATTCTGGATATACTGTTTCCTAAGAAATTTGATAACAGCTCTCACTGACAACAAATTTCTACTGATCGCTTTGATGTAATTTTTTAAGAATTCAAGCCTTATATGTAATCTTGGTAGAGAGATATTTTGGAGATCAACCAGTGGTTCTGGAGAAACTTTTATCTCTCCAGGTTCTAACGTCTGTCGCGCTGGCCAAACTTCGACATTGTTATATTTTTCTTGTGCTCTGTTGTTTTAGGTGCATAGGAAGAAACAATGTTTTGCGTGACCAGATTGCGATCCAGAAAAAAATTCTATTACTTCGAAATCACCACAGATAAACCATTTATATAGCTTGTAATCTATCTTGTCAAGCAAAAGTTTTATGAAATCATAGTACTCTTTTATGTTAGTGGCATAAGCAACGGGTATTGATGGACATTCATTTCCGTTGTGCAAGAGAACAGCCTTCAAACTGTATTTGTTCGAATCAATGAATAAACACCAAATCTCTGTTGGATATTTATGACCAATAGCCTTTATAAGTCCATCTACATCGTTGCAATATATGAGACTATCTTGGCTAGAGTAAAATAGGTTTAATCTTTCTCTTGATTGCGATAAGAATACATTTTTAACATCTTTTTCAAGCAAACTTTTTTCTAGAGTCTAGAGCCCAAGATTTTAGCCTGATTTTTAAATAAAATTTGATCTCTTATCAAATCATTTAATTCTACTTAATCGAATAATTGTGGCAAGTTTCTGGTCGGCTCATGTTCCATAGTTTGATTTTTATCAAAATAATTATTTTCTTTTGCTTTGGGTTTGGTGGAGTTAACCAGAGATACTCTTTGTGGACAGACACAGCTTTTCTTACGGAAAAAACATTAGGGTAAATTATGAAGTCCTTGCATGCTAAAGAGTAGCCATTAATATTTGTCAAACAGAAATAACAATTTTCGATATGTTTCAGAGGTACTCTCCAAAAAGTAGGGTGAGAAAAAGTAAAGATATGATCGAAATTCCCTTAATATACTGACGTTAATGAAATGGCACAAGTCGAGCAGCAACTGTATGGTATACAATATTTTTCTCCATTTTCGGCCTTAATGTGAAAAAAATCTCGTAACCTTCTCGCATTGCAGGAGAAATTCTTGTCTCTGTTTTTGTGAGACAAGAACACCGCTAACGTAGCAGAAGCTATCGGGATGATTTTTGCAACTACACTCCACTTTGCAATTTTTTCAGAATGAGTGTCAAATGATAGCTCACAGTCAGCGCTAATAAATTGGGATTCAATAGTAATGAGTTCTAGTCCTAGAGTATAGGTAGCATACATGTGACATAGTAGAGGGGAGTTGCGCGTGCGCTATAGTAGAGAAGAGTAGCAGATATTAAAGAATGTGATACAATGAAATTCTAGATACAGTACAATGACTCGCTTGAAGCACGTGTAAGCCGTCAAATTCGCAACTTCGTAGAAAAAGACCACTTCTCTGCCATGTATTTTTCGAACGGTGATAGCTTAAACCCTAGTTTTTTTTAAGTTACTGTGGCATTAAAAAACGAAGAGATTGACTTTCATAAAAAAAAAAATTTTCACAACTTTTTATGTCCTAATTTGTTATTTAAAAAAAATGGTCCGAAAAATCTCAAAAACCTGAAGTGCTACAGAGGTATGGAGTTAAGATTCGGATTCAGCACAAAAAACTACTGTGAAAATGATGTGTCTGATTCCATAAGCACATAGATCACATTTTGTTGATAAATGTAATAGTTGTTTAAGAATTACAAAAGCAAAATATTTCTTTGATCAGAAGAAATATTGTTTGAAATAGTCTCCTTCGTGTTTTACATTGAAATAATCTTTCGAGCAAATCAATTAATGTTAGATCAAACAAAATAATTATTTTGTTGACATAATTTTTTATTCATTATGAATAATTTCATCATACTAATCAAACGAAACATTTTCTTGAACTAAAGAAATTAATTATTAAATATCCTAATTAATTCCGAAAATCGAACTCATTAAATCAAACAAATATTTTCTTAAAGGACTGATCAGAGACATTTTGAGTCAAAAAATCATGTTCTTAAATTAACAAATAAATCATTTTATTTAAGAAAATACAGCTAAAGAATTCCTTTTTTTTTTGATCAAAAAACAGGATTTAAGGACATGCATTTACTTGTTTTCAAACACTTTTTTTTAGTGTGTGTATTGATATTAATTTTTTTTCTTAGACTCTTTAAGCTTTGTTAAAAAAAAGTATATAATTTATTTCATATCTAATATACAGATGTATGTTGAATTTTATTCACATGTGTGTAGTCATTTGCATATATTGTATATAAAGTCAGGGACTGTTTTTTCTAACATTGAAGCGAAACGGATAAATGTATTTTTTAGAGAAGAGTTAAGTTATTAGCAAAAAAGTTTACTTTTAAGAAAAAAGTATGACATTTCTACCGTGAAAAATAAATTTTTATTCAAGCAAATTTTTAAGTAAGTAGTTTAATTCTTAACCAAAAAAAAAATTTTGAAACTAAGATCAACCTTTTATGAAGTAGTTTCACTTTCCACGAAAAAGTTAAGTTTTTGATAAAAAAAGATTAATTTTTTAAATTATTAATTAATATTCAGATTGAAAAAAGAAATTCAACCAAGTGGTCGAATTTTATCCAACAAAAAGAATCAATTCTCAATGAAAATTTAATAATTTATATATAAACGGCAAATGATTTAAACTGAAACAGAAATCAGTTAATTTGAACCAAAAAAAATCAATCAGGTCACCGAAGAGCTGCATCTTTTGGAACAAAATAGATAAATTTTTCAATCAAGATGACGAAATTTATAAAAAAAATTAAACAAATTATAAGAAAAAGAAAGAAAGAAACAAAAGAAGAAAGAGAAAAAAAAGAAAAAGAAAAAATCATTTTTCACTTTAAATATTAATTTTTAAAGCAAAAATGCAGTACATACGTTTTAAGCTGAAAAAATTAATTTCCAAGAAAAAAAAATTGTGGAAAAAAATATTAAACTTTTTGTCTAAAGATGTGAACTTTTGATTGAAGTGATAAATCTTCACCAAACAAGATTTTAAATGACGACTTTCTTATTTTAACCAAAAAAGATTAATTTTTAGCAAAAAATGTAATAATTGATATTTAATCTAAGAAAGAATCAAATTAAAATAAAAAACTGTTAAATTTAGCTAAAAATATAATTTTTTAACGAAAATAGTTAATACAATAACCAAACCAGATTTATATTTAACCAAAAAGCATTTTTAATTATAAAAGGTGGAATTTCGAAGAAAATTCTTAAAACTGGCACAATAGAGAAAAAATTTTTAAACCAAACACCTCAATTTCTAGCTTAAAATTGTATAACTAAATTTTAAGTTGAAAATTGTTTACCCAAAAAATTCAGCATTCAATCAAACGGTCAAGTTTACAACCAAAAGGATGATTTTTTAATTAAGAATATTAACTTTTTACAAAATAAGACTATTTTTCAATGAAATGTGTACATAAAGTTTTAATGAAATAGTTGCATTTTGAATTGAAAACGATGAATATTCAACAAAGCAGTCAAATTTTTCATAGAACAGTTGATTTGCTTAACCAAACAAGATAAGTCATGTACCTAAAATACAATTGTAGAATTTTCAATTAGAAAGTATAAACTTTAAGCCAATAATATTTTGATTTTGTTATCAGATTCTTTTAATTAAGTTTTCATTTATCCAAAAAAAAGAAAAGGGGAAAGAGGAGGAAGTAATTTAGGAACAGGAAACAAAAAATTTTCTCAAAAAAGGAAAATAGGAGAAAGAGATCGAATTTTGAAATAGAAAAGTGATTTCGAAACTTACTAAGTTATGATTGTACTGTACCGTTGCAGGGCCATCTTTTGCAAAATTCTCAAAAGTTGTTAAAATTTATTATCAGGAAACGCACTCTCTAAAAATGGAAAAAAAAAATTAAATCTTACTGATTCCTAGCGAATTGTCAATGGGTAAAACAGCCAAAATTGTGTCACTGACAATCAATGAGATTTCACTGGTTCGAAAAGCGAAATTACGTCACTGGTTCAATTAGTGCAGTTCACTGGTTACTCAGTACTAGTATTTATTGGTCTTATACGCTTTGTTTTTTGGCAGCTAGTTGGAAGCGGCATTATTCAGGGATCACTTTTGTGCTAAATTTAGCAAAATTATCTTCCAAAAACCGATTTTTACTTCTAAGACGATACGCTATATCACTGGTTAAATCTATTTTCTAGCGTCACTAGTATATTTAGTAACCATGTTTCAGGTAAGGCTGAAATTAGTCACTTACATTTTATTTTTAAATTCTAAAAGCATGAAAAGCTGGTTAGCAGATAACGCGTCCAGAAAAATAGATTCAAATGAGGCTGAATTGATCTATTTGCATTCAGACTTCACAATAAATATAAAATATTTTGTTCTTGGTTTCAGAATCCAGAATCAAAAGCTGAAAGTTCATTGACTGTTTCTACAAAAAGTTAAATTTTTATATTTTTTTGTCTTCAGTGCTAATTTTGTTAAATTTAAAAACAATAATTATCATACTTTTATTTGCTTTAAACCTTCAAAAATTGTAGAAGTTTTTTTTCAAACAAAAAAATATTTTTTGTACGACAGACATACATATTTTTAAGCCAATTTTACAAATCATAGAGCATTGCGCAGTGCACAAGATAAGATATTCTACTCCTTTTTTCACGCCTATTTTTGATGATTTCAAAGTCATGCAGTTAACCTACTTTTCTTATTTATGCCTTACTATTTACAATTTTTTTAAAATCTTAATTGTGAAGCACAAAGAAAGTTCCTTTATACTTAATATATACTTTCATAATTAGCAATTGTTTAATTTGAAAAAATTTAAATTGTCTGTTACGTCAAATTAAAATTCGAATCGATTAATTTAAAATCTGTTAATCAAATTCAGAAATCAAGCTCAGGCTTCGAGTTAAACGAAATCTCAACCTAACATAAAAATGTAATGAAGCCACGGAAACTCTAGGGACTGAAAATGGAATAAAAAATTGTTTGCAGAAGGAAGAGCTTTTTCGCGAGATATGAGGATGCTGAATGAAAATAAAAGGGATATGACAGACCTAATTGTTTCGTTAGAATTTTATGTACAAATTTTTTAAAATTGTTGTCTTTAAATGTCTTTATCTAGTTTTATACTGCCACCCGATTTCACATTGTTCATTTATTATTTTAAAAAATTATTATGCAGACATTCACATAAATCTTAAAATATAAAAAGATTCTATATATCCTTAACTGAAGAAACCTGATATAAATTTTTATCACATACAATAGTCTAAACAATATATAGCTTCCAACACTGAAGTGTGCTTCTAGGAAATTTTATTATAGGTATGTATTACGTAACACGAATAGTCGCAAACGCTATCTTAAACAAAAGAATCATCTCCTTCAATCTACAAATTCTGACAGCGAATCTATATTATTTACATAAAGAAAAATTTGAAAGTGTTTGACCTTCTCTTTCCAGTTGTATATAATATCAATTTTTTTGTGACCCCTCCTTACGTAAGATTTTATTTTTAGCACCTGATATATTAACAATGTATTAGTTATTTTAACTGTAAACGAGAATTCGCCAAAAAATCCAACTGGTATTGAAAGATTTTATAAATTGTTAGTGTTCCAAAAAAATTGCAACAAATTTCGAGCATATAGTCAATTTCTTCATTCTCAATAAATTAAATTGGACTCGCGTGTCATTAAGGACATCATAAAAAAGTGTCAAACTTTTCAAAGTTGAAATTATAAAATAAAGACCATGCTATTATTTTTTTAAATTATATCAAGCCTACTGTATCGGTTTGAACACTTTGCAATACAAGGCTAACGTAAAAAACAAACTTTTCTGTTGCTTATGGATCATTTGTTTTTCAATCTGATACTTTCCAGGGTATTTTGCCACAATAGAGCGTTGATAAGATACACCCGGTATCCAGAACTCATCTTCTCAGGGAAAGATGGGTTTTTGTAGATCAAATGTACTCGTATGGAGACATTCTCTTAAATGATTTTCCGCTAAAAGGCATTTATCGAAAGCACCAGGTATCCAGAATCTATTTCCTACGTGGAAATTAGTTTTTTTTTATAGATTTTATGTATATCGATCACTCTCCGGGTGCCTTATCGTTAAAACGCACCAATCGGGTGCACAAGGTATACAGATCTTATCTCCTCCGGGGAAGTTAAAATCTATGCTGTTAACCTTCCACATGATTTGTCGCTAAGAGGCATCAATCAGGGGCACTACGTATTTAGATTCAATCTTCTCCGTAGAAATTGGGTTCTTTTTTTAGATTTGATGTATCCCGATCACATTTCAGATGCCTTGACGTTATAACATATTCATTAGGTGCACTAGATATCCAAATCCTATCTTCTCCGGGAAAGTTAGGTTCTTTGTTAGATTAAATGTATCCTGATAGTCTCCCATATAACTTGTCGTGAGAAGGCATTAATTAGGTGCACCTGGTATCCAGAGCCGAAGTCCTTCGTGTAAATTTGTTAATTTTTTAGATATAATGTATCCCGATCACCTCCCGGAAGTTTTTTCGTTAAAATGCATTAACTAGGTGCAGAAGAAATCTAGAACCAATCTTCTCCAAGAAAGATCGGTTCTTTGTCCAAGTTTTATGTAGCCCGATAACATCCCGAAACATTTGTCGTTGAAAATTATTAATCGGGTTCACCAGGGATCCAGATCTCAGCTGCCGCGGGCGATTTGGGTTCTTGAGTATTCGGATCCAGACCCGGACCCTAGAGAATTTAAAAAGTCCAGGTCCGAAAATTATCCTTGAAGGGTACAAGTGAATTCCAAGAAATAAAGAGAATTTAAAAAACTTAAGGCAATTTATTATTATTATTTTATTATTATTATTATTATTATTATTTTATTATTATTATTCACAGCATCATGCAAATACGAGATAGCTGCGTAGCTTGTATTGAAGGAAAATCTGGCTATGCTTAACACTCCTAACGTGAAAAATTTAACCTTACGTCTGGTTTGTTTTCCTGTGTTTAGCTAGTAATATCTCGTCTAGTTTCTGTTGCTGTGTTTGACTGTTAATATCTAGTCTGGATTGTTTTCCTGTGCGTGACTGGTGAGATCTCCAATATTTCTAATACTAAAATTCTACTGTAAAAGGATGATTTTTCTTTTTGCATAAAAACCTTGAGGTAAATTTATTTTAAATAAATTCCTGATACATTTTGTATTTGAAAAAAAATATCTAATAACCAATAAATAAGTTTTCTAAGTACTTTTACAGCGACACTTCAACGTAAAAAAAAATTAACTTTTAAGATCATATTCTGACTCCCTCTGCAGAGTCAGAGTTGACTTTGCAGGACCTTTCTATGATGCAATTGCAATTTAAGTGCCGGCACATGCTATCATCCACTATCTAAATCATCATATAAAATCTTGAGTATTACAGATAATAGCAAATACCTCCTAATCTTGTAATCTTCTCTATTGTCTTAGTTAGCTCTCGCAAAATTTTTATCCTGCTTCTTACTTTACCAGAAGACACATGCTTAAATCTGAATAGGGGGTGCATTCAAGTTCCAAACGTTAAAACCTTTGACACATCCATCAAATGTAGATAAAGCGAATTGATCATTTCATAAGCATTAGTTAAATCTTTGCAGCAATTGAGACTATATCAAATATTTTTAATATGTAAAAAAACTGATAACACACTTATTGAAGACAAAAAATCATTTTTCTTTAAAATAAATTCGTAACGGTTGAGTCATCCTTTTAGTTTCGACACCACCTTTTTTTATTGATCTCTACAGGTCTAAAAACTAAACGCACCAGCACATTTTTCTATCGTCTATTGGACGGTTCTGCAATTTCATTGTCTTCCGACCTATCTATGCTAGAATTACAACAAGAATTTCACCACATTCAATCAACCACTATCCGAATTGTCGCACGGAATCTAAAATTTTGCAGGTAATAGTGATTTTTTTAGAGTCTCAGTGAAAATATTTCGAAAGATAAGGCAGTTTTCAATAATAAATATAATAGGGATTTGCCCTTAACCTTGCTATATTCTTCAACTCATCAGGTGCCGCTAGTGAAATTTTTAGTCTGCTTCTTAATCTTACTCGATGGCAGCGGATTCTTACAGCAGAAGGAGTTTCATAATTTTTTAAACGATATGTTGATTTTAGATGCAGCTAATCATGAGATTAATCTTTATCACTCGCCTCTTAAGTGTAAGTTTTTTCTCTTCATTTGAAGATTGAATAATAATTTTATAAATTTTCATAAGTACTTCCTAGTATACCTGCTACCGGATTCTTCTTTAGAGCTCAAGAACTTTTCAGTTTATCATTAAAGCATCATCCATATAACGCATGTCTTCAAGTATACTCGTGTTTGGCATTCACTTTGCAAACCTACAATTGTAGGTCAGGCAGAGCGTGCTGCTCAAACATAACACGAGTTTTGAAGTCGTGATCTTTGTGGCTAGGCTTTAAAAAATTAATTTGAGGTGTTCATAATTTAATTCTTCTGCTGCCAGTTTATAGATTTTCAAGGGCTACATCATTTCAGCATAGGCTCTGCAAAGTCAAAGTTTTATGTCTTGGAAAATAAAACGATATTTATTACCAATGTCTTCTCACCTGTCTTCAACAGTATTCTCATCAGAATTCTACTGCATTCTATCCTTCACCATTCTAATCATGGCATGAAACCTTGTGCTTTGCAGGGAATGGCAATTTTCTTAAAGTCTTAGTTTAAATATATCACAACAGATAAGGCAAATATTAATAATAATTATAAGATCGATTTGCATTAACCTTGCGATATTCTCCGATTCCTCAGATGCCGGTAGTAAAGTTTTTACGTTTTGCTCCCTAATCCTATCCGACGACAGCAGGTTCTTTTGACAGGCAGAAAAGTTTCTTCTTTTTCAAGGGATCTGTTAATTTTAGATAAAGGCAAAATCATTAGTTCAATCTCGAACACTTGCTTCTTTATGGTAATAGTTTGCCCCTTATTTAAGTATTAAATAATGCATATTTTTTTTATCTGCATTACGCTCTTGACAAATTCCCCCCTGGAACTTAAGAACTTGCAGATGATCATCTACGCAACATCCAAAAAAAGCATGACTTTAAGTATACTCGTGCTTAGCATTCACTTTGCAAACCTAGAATGGCAGGTCAGACAGAGCACGCTGCTGAAACGAAACACGAGTTTGTAAGTCATCGACTTTGTAACCAGGTTTGCTGAAAACCAAATATAGAATTTTATCTATTAACTATTAATCTATATTAACTATTATCTATTAACTTTGAACCAGAACCTGTTGAGATACAACCAGGATTGCACCACATTTCACCATCCATATCCAAATCGGAGCACTGAATCGTAAAATTTTTAGGTAATGGCAATTTTTGCACAGCTTTAGTGAAAATATCGATCATAATTATGGTTGATGTCTTCAGGTTAAAAGTAGGTGAATTAACCCACTTTCATGGGCCATTCCTCTTACAATTCGTGATTACACAACAACTGACAACACAACAGTTATTTTCAGAAGCACCTATTTCTAATGACGTTGATACATTAATATTTTTAATAGCAGCTCCTAAGAACATCCTCCAATTCAGGGAATCAGAGAAACCCAAGCCTTATATTCTCAAGTATCGTTAGTACGTTCTAAGTACGTCTTTAAATTTTTCGCTCACATAGATCGTATCCAATACATTATTTTCACGACGGAGATAGAATCCAGATAGCAGATGCACCCGATTTATGCTTTTTTACGACAATTTATTCAAAGGGTTATCGAGATACATTAAATCTAAAAAAAGAACCCAAATTCTCAGAAAAATATGGGATCGGGAAGCCTAGTTGACCCGGTTGCTGCTTTTCAACGACGAATTATCCCGGAGATTATTGGAATACAATAAATAGGAAAAAAGAACCCAACTATCCCTGAGCAGATAGGATCTGGATTTCTGGTGTACCCGGCTGCTAATTTTCAACCACAAGTCATCCGGAGGGCTATCGCGATACATTAAACCTGAAACATGGACCCTAATTCCGAAGGGCGATTGGCTTCCGAATTTCCGGTGCACCCGATTGAAAGTTTTTAATCAGGAGTCATCCAGGATGTCATCGGGATACATTGAATCTAAAATAAGAACCCAAGTTCCTAGGGAGAGATAAGATCCGAATTGCTTGTGCACCTTATTGATGCTTTTCACCACATTTCTTTCGCAAAGTTTCAAGAAAACATTAAATCTAAAAAAAGAGCCCAATTTTTCCTGGAGAGATAAGATCCGGATACCTCGTGCAACCGGCTGATGCTTTTTAACCAGAAGTTATTCAGGAGGTTATCAGGATACATTTAATATGAAAAAAAACAATTTCCCAAAGGGAGATAAGATCTGAATGTCTAGTGTACCCAGTTGACGCCTTTTAACGCCAATCAATCCCAGAGATCATCAGGTTACATGAAATCTAAATAAAGAACCTTAGTACCCTAAGGAAGATGAGATCTGGATAGCCGGTGCATACAATGGATGCTTTGCTACAGCAAGTTATCCGGAAAGTCATAGCAAATAATTAGTATTAAAAGAGAACCCAACTTCCGCCGGGAAAATGGGATTCGGATACCTGGTGTACTCTATTGACGCTCTATAACGATAAATCATGTGTAAAATTATCAGGATGAAACATGTATGATCTATTGTCAAAAAGAACTATGTTCTTTTCTGTTTAAAATGTTACCGTTGTCTTCGAAAACGTTCAAAACGATACACTGGACCTAATGCGATCAAAGAAATATCATCATGGTCTTAATTTCATAATTTCAACTTCAAAAAGTTTCAAGGTTTTCTTTAGTATGTTAAAAGCGACACGTGGGTACAAATAAATCTGGTAGAAATTAAAAACCTGACTATATGTATAAAAAAATTCTGCAAAATTTCAATTAATTTTTTAAACTTTATAGTGATTTAAAGAAATTTTAAGGGATTCATACATGCATGAGTTACTTGAAAAGTAATTTTAATTATTCGAAATTAAAATTTTTTTAATTAAAAACAACTTATCTGATGATTTAAAAATAGACTGCCTGGTCGTCCAGCTTTTTTTGATAAACTTAAAATGCATTAATGAAATGTGATTGATAAATGTAAATAATTTTATCAAATAAATTAAATATAAATAATAACCAATTAAAGTGTGATAATTTGCTTTATTTTGAATTCGCCTCCTGACAATTTTCATATTTATGTTATTAAGTCGTTTGTCTCCTTTTACGTGTAAAACAAGTTAAGGAGAATAAATGGTGCTTGCGTTATTTTAAGAAGTATATTTACAAAATAAATATAGTTCTTGAACTAGATTCTAAACGTTTCTCTATATTTT
>JAUELO010009474.1:0-11556 GCA_032357855.1 Amphibolips quercusostensackenii
TGCAATGAAAAGGCCGTACTGCGTGAGTATACAATCAAGTATATTGCGCAACATTATATATTCCGATTGGAAGTGGTTCAGGTGGCCTTAACTGTTTACGTTTATAATCCTGCGCTTTAGTTCCAAGGCTATTTGCAGGCAACCCCTAATACTCGAACTAAACCGAGAGTTGGGTGTATAAAATGCCAACAAATGATTGGTTTTTCAACACCAGCTATGCAAAAACGAGTATTATATGGTAGTAATTGAAAAACGAAACACAATACTAGAATTTTCTATTTTTCTATTAAGCCTACTCTCAAAGCCTAGTAAACCTACTTTAAGACTCTTAAGTCCATAAAGTCTGTTAACAATTGACTTAAAATTTTGCTCCCAATATTTTTTTTGTAACTAGAAAATAGAGTATAATTAGAAGAGAAAGGGCATTTTAAGACCAAACAATTGAAAAATATTATTTTCCTTCAATAGCCGTTAAATGATTTTCACTGTTTACAAGGAATATTCAAAATTAATTAAATATTCAAAATTATTATCAATATTCAACATTTAAAATCCAAATTATATACCAATAAAAGATCAAAATGTTGAAAAAATGTAACGAAAAAACAAAAAGGAAACGAAAAAAAGTGAGAGCTTTTTTACATAAAGATAGTCTCAACCCCGTAAAAAGCAGAGAGTGTTTGAAAACTTAAATTGTACTAAAAGGCCATGGAAAATCCTGATCACTTAAATTTACTATAGTATAATAAATGCAGAAAACCATTAAATGTTATATATCGTTTAAATATTACTTACCACTATCGTGAATCGGTTGACTTTAAAAAATCATGTGTACCATATTAGATCCACCATCTTGAACTTTGAAAATCTTTAAGTACATAATGAGCGACCCCACAAACCCTCGTAAACCAAATTTAGCTGAAATCGGTTGATTCAAAAAAATTGTCCGCCATATTGGATACTTGTCCACCATTTTGGGTTTGACATCTCAAATTTTTCAAATCTGACTTCAGATTTGTGATCAACGACCACAAAATCTTTGTCAACCAAATCTGTCTGAAATCGTCAATTACCAACAATTAAATCTAAAAACCAATGGAATTGGTCGTCAACATTTTTTTCCCACAAGCTTTTTAATCTGAACACTTGATTTTTATTTTGTTTCCGGCCGACATATTGTAATTTTTTGAAAAGGCCGCACGGGCCCAGGAAGCGGGTCCAATAAGGAGCATTTTGAGCCCAATATTATTAAAATCCATCAACAGGAATTTTGTTCAGACCGGTGCACCAAAACTGTTGTTTGAGAAATTAAAATTTTTTCTTTAGACTCTGATAGAAGTGTGAAAAAACGCAAATCATTTCAAAGATTTGATAATTAAAGCAAAGGTTATCGTCCTCGTACAGAAACTTTGCCAAGAATTATATAAATATACAGAAAAAATGGGCGCAAAGCGCGGGTAATGTAATGATAATGTATTTCTTCAGGCTGATAGAGCCTTAAGTAAATAAATTTCTTTTTTGATAAAAAGTAAAAACAAATTGAGCAATTAGCTTAATCATAAAAGTTTTGACAATTTTATAATATTTGCAAGTAAACTGCTTCCTATCGAAGCCGATCATGAAGATACAACAGCCGCGCGCACGAGGCGCGCTCAAACTTGCGAGCGTAATACTGTCAATATTGGCAGTGAAAGGCTGGATAATGAACTTGGTCTTTTTTTTTAGACAAAAAAATTATCAAACCAAGAAAAATTGTGGGTAGAATATTCATTAGAAAGTTGTCTTGTCCTGTGACTACAGACAGGCAGTCAGAGTAACAGATGGACTGACCAACAGACATACGTGTTCGTAAAAACACTTTTTACATTTTTATTCTAATAAGAAGGTATTAGTTTTATGTAAAATTTGACTTTGTCGGTTTTCATAAAATCTTCACGTTTTAAAACACATTGAGTCAGAAAAAACGATTTTTATAGAGGTGTCAGTCTGTCTGTAGTTTGTAGTATCTATTCTGTCGTCTGTCTGTAGTATGTAGGCACGATAACTTTTAAAACAATTACTAAATTGCATTCAGCATTAGCACACTTTTTTAAGGCCTAAGAGTAAAAAACAGGCTAATTAGCCAGCTATTTCAGAATTCTATGTGCGGCTATTCGTAGTACTCGTAAAGTCGAACAAATAACCCTCACGACTTTTTTTTATAAAAAAAACAATATCAAAATAGTAGCATTTTCAAAATTTAGAAAAAAAAACAAAAAATGCAAATTTTAAGCCAAACGACGCACGGTATGAAAAAAAGAAAAAAAAGTTGTTTTTTGAAAGCCCTGCAAGACTATCATAACAACTTTTTCAATTTTTTTTGAAAAATTAAAAATCAAAATTTTTAATCGCACAAAAAAAATGAAAAATTCCATTTTTGGTCAAATAGTGCACGATACTAAAAAACATAATATAACAAAAATTATGCGCCTTGGAAAGTTCTACAAATTTGTTATAGTTTACTTTTCTATAGGACGCGTAGTTTTTATTTTATTTGCGAAAAACAACATTAAGAATTGATAAATCAAATTTTCGCACAAGCGACACAACCTGCGAACAAAAATATAAAGACAAAAGTTATAATTTCAAACGAAAGCTTTAAATTTTTTATTGATAATTTTTTAGTAGGATGCATTATTTTTTTTTCATCGTGACAAATGACATTACAAATAAACAATTGATTTTTGTATCACTTACTGTTCTTATTTTAATTTTTAATATAGTTTTCTATGATTAAAACGAAACTGTCTGACTAAAGATGGAAATTTCGATTTTTTAGTAGCATTTTCAGTAAGCTAAACCAAAACTGTTGCTTGAGGAATCAAAATTTCTCCTTTAAACGCATTTTTTTCTCAAAAATTTAAAAATTTTTTAAAAATTTAATGTACTTTGTTGAAAATTTGTATTTTTTGGATGAAAATTTAACTATTTGGTGAACAATTAATCTTTTTTAGTTAAAAATTCAACTGCTTAGTTGAAATTTTAACAAGTTTGTCAAAAATTAATTTTTTTTTTAAATTCACCTCCCTTGCTGGAAACTTAATTATTCTATTTTTAGAAAATTAATCTTTGGAGGTAAGAAATTATCTTTAGTGTTAAACTTTTTTGTGCAAAGTCCATTTTTTAAGATTCATCATTTAAGTTAATTATTAATCTCTTTTGTTGAAAATGTAACTACAGTCGAACCTGGATAGTTAGCCCGTGGCTAGTTGCCTTCCAAGCACTGACGCCGTGCCGCGGACTAGGGTGAGAGGAGCTGCGGGTCAAAAAGGGGAGGTCGTTTATTTTCAATCAAGCGTAAAAAAACAGAAATGTAACAATAAAGCGTCGTACCTTAACGGCCTAGCTGGGTAACTGCGTCATCACGTTTTATCAAAGTTGACTCTCAAGCGAGAACAGCATAGACGTTTGCATATCGGATAAGCACGATGGCAGACTCACGTCGATCAGCAGTAATGTTCCGAAGTTCCGAAGCTAACTGAAGCCGATTAGATTATTTCGTGCCATGACTCATTCCGTGTAATGTAATGTGCATGTGGAGTACCTTTCTGACCTTGACAACAGCGCCACCGGCACGCGAACTCTTGTGTGTTCCAAGTTCATACAAGTTCTTTAAGTTATAAAAGCAATTTCAATGAAAACGATGAGCGAATATCAATTAGTTTTAATCAAAAATGTTATACTACGGTGTACAGTTAATTATTTACTATAAAATTTCATGTTAAAATTTCATTTGAAGGCAAATTCGTTGTCACTGTTCCAAATTGGTGGCACTGCGCATGTCTCAGCTACCCAATTTATCTTTCCTCCAGTAATGCTAACCTAACACAACTTAGATTTAATGTTTTCACGATAATTCTTTAGAATAAAAATAAAAGGATGTGTTTCGGGTTCAAATCGTGTGCAAAACTGCGAATTTCACCTGGTTGAACCTGATTGGCCAATCAATTTTTGTTCGAAAAACCCGGGAGGCTGAAAAGCCAAATCGGATTGGTATTATATCCATGGTCACTATTGATGTTATTAAGGTGTTTAAAGATTTTAATCGCTTCTGTATGTCTTCTTGGTAAAATATTGTATGTTTTTGCGATGACGGTTGTTTTGTCAAATCAATACTATGTCCTGTTTCGATATGATGCTTAGCTAGTGATGATTGCGTATAATGCTCGTGCCTGGCTTTACTTTCATATTCCTTTACACGTTGGCTTATTGCTTTCCCGGTTTCTCCAATATAGACGTCACCACAAGAGCAAGGGATTTTATATACTCCAGGAAGACTGAGAGGTGCTGTTTTATTCTTAAAGTTGGTTAGAAGTTGTCCTATTTTCGCAGGTGGTTTGAATATGTCTTAAATGTTGTGTAACAATATTTTTCCAAGAAAACATAGAGAAGCGATTTAAATCTTAAAACACCGTAATAATATCAATTGGGACAATGGATATAATACCAATCCGATTTAGCTTTCCGTTCTCCTGGTTTTTTTTTTAGAGACTTTATTGGCCAATCAGGTTTAACCAACCTCTACAGTGGGTCGCTCTAGCCAATCACAGACATAGCAAAAGTATACATAAGAACAACAGAACTTGAAACTTTAGTTGCAGGTTAGCTCTGAAAAAGTGAACTGCAATGTTTAACAAACCTCAGCAAGATTCGTATTTTTGCGCATGCTGTTTTCAGTATCAATAATGATACAGATAAATATTTTTTAGTACGATAAAAAATCAATTAAATTTAATGTAAGAAATACCTAATTTTTAAAAATAATTAATTATTAATGTAATACCTCTGTTCAACATTGATATTTTAGAGGGTGATACTATTCTGCGTTTGAAGAGATTATTTAGTGTCGCGTTGTAAATTATTATCAATTTCTCATATTTTGCAGAAGACAGGAATGAGAAATTATTTTAATTTTATTTTTGTAAATTCAGATGCACAAGGTCTGCTTATATTATAATTTAATCCGATTTCCGCGACCGGTATTCTTTTTGAGCTCAACTTGGTTCTCTAGGAATTTTTATATAGGTCAAGGGTTTATGCTCTCTTCTGGTTATTGCATTACTGAAGATCTTTATAAGTTAAATGGATAAGCCTTTCTTCTTAAAGGCTCTAACCACTTGATATTGCTATTTTTGCACGTTTAGGTTGTAGGCTAGAATTGCTAACGCTTTACACATGTTATGATTTTAGTCTATTAGGGACCCACGCTTCACTGCCGAGTAATGAGATTTCTGAAATAACCTTTGGGTGTGCTCCCAAAGTATGAAGAGCTCTAGTTAACTTTATTGTGCTTGCCAGCTATATTTATTATTTAAATGTTTTTATTTCCTGTCTATTATCGTAAATGGGTCGTAGAAGTTAGAGTATATCTATGACCAACTGGAATGCACACAGTGTATCCGGTAGAAGTGGTGAGATTGGATCCCTTCTTTTCAAAAATAAGTTGGATCTTCTCTGTATTACGAAAACCTAGCTCTCTCAGGCATTTAGTTTCGAGATTACAAGTTTCCTCACATACAAGTTTAACAGAAGAGATGGTCGTGTGGGTAAAGGTGTTCTCACATTAGTTAAAAGAGAATTCTCTATTGATAGGATGGACTTGGAGGGTCCTGAGTCTAGAGACATCGTTATGGTGGATATAACTTGATTCTCTCCATTAGGAATGATCGCGCTCACGGCTGTGTATGCGCCTGCAGAAGTTAGGATTTGGTACGATGTCTCGCTTAGCTTAAATGCCAAAACAATAAATATAAAAAGACTATTTTGTGGCGATTTTAACGCCAACTCGCCTATGTTGTCTCTTCCCATCCCAATTACATGGGTTGGCAGCTCTGTGCGGCTGTTTTCGACTCTAGCTTAGTGCCTCTAAACGATTCAAAGCCTACTTTTTTGTCCTCTTATAGCTCCTCTAACAATCCTGGCCTGGTATTTCCGAGCCGGGTTTTATCCCGATTGCCTTGTGCAGGGTAAGTGTAACTCGTATTCCTTTGACCATGTTCTAGTTTTCTGTAGATTTAATGCGACTTCTTTTGCGAAATCTGCCTCTAACAGATTTAATGTTCGAGCTCTAAATTGGTTCCTCTCTAATAAACAAATGGAGGATCTAGTTTCGAGCCTGTCGAAGGCTTTACTAGAAGGTGAAAGTCCGAGTTTGATTTATGAGCTGCTTATTAATTTCGTTTTTGAGGCTTACAAGGTAATGATGCCTCTCGCGCCTCTTCTAAGGGGACTGATGACAGAAAACAGCCTCTTTGGTGGAATAAGTAGTGCAAGATGGCTCAGGCTAGGAGAAGCACAGCGCGAAAGAGAGTCTTGACCGACTTAACATGGGAGCTAAGGGCATAATATGATGTTATAGATAAGAAAATTAAACAGTTTATTTGTAATGTGAAATATTAAGCATTTAAGACCTTTTGTAAATCTATTGATTCAGACGATGGCCTAAATGAAATTTGGCGGACGTTTAAGTCTTTTTCCGCTCGTTTGCTGTCTCCTAGTACACATGTAATCATAGACTCAGATTCCCCAGTAATTAGAAAAATGCGTGAAAAACTGGTGCGTCAAGATGTTCTGCCAATATCTATTGGACTGTTGCTAGAAGTTGATAAGTCGAATTGCATGAATAAGGATTTATTTAAAAATCAGTTTTCTGCAGCACTTGCGGCATGTAGGGTTAAGTCGGCTCCTGGTATGAATGGGATAACCTATAAAATCTTCAGAGGGTTTTCCAAAGGGGTGCTTCGATTTGTGCATTGGTCATTTAATGCTATGCTTAGGGAATCCTCATTTTCAGTCAGATAGTGCAATGTCCTTGTCTATTTCATTCCGAGAGCAGACTGTGTAGGGTCTGTGGTTGCTTATATCATGTTGCGCTTTAAACAGGGCAAGAGAGCACTCGCTCTCGCCTTGAACATCAAAAGCGCATCTAACTCTTTCCTGCCTATGCCACTCATCAAACATCTGAGGAAACTTGATGTTCCGGCTAGGCTACCTAGCGTGATTTCCATTCTGATCATCACAAGAAAATTTTTTTTCTTACTAGATGGTCACGATCCGAGAATCTATGGAATAAGGGTCCCTCAAGGAGGTGTTCCTTCTTCGTTTTGTCTTTGGCTTAGCGTTGAGATTACTGTTGAGTTCTGCTTAACGTTACCTTAGAGAACATTCAGGCGGCTCGCGATCTGCTGTTTGGGACCTTAAATATCTTTCTGCATTGCTAGCAAGGTTAGGCCTCTTAATTTTGATGCTTAAGTGTCAAGTGTGCCTTTTCTTAAGAACTGGGGTGAATTTAAGAGTCACTTTACTGTCAGACCTGTCAGTTTAGGTTACACCTGTCAGTCTACTTTCAAATATTTAAGAGTTTCACTTGATAGGCGCATGACTTACCTTCCTAATATTTAGATCATAGCAGGTAGGCGATTTAGGTCGATTAACATAATGAAAGTGTCTGCTAGGTTTACCTGGGGTGCATCTGCCTACCTGCTTCTTATGGTCTATAGAGGTCTTGTTGAAGCGTACTTAGAGTGGCGGGCTTCTCTCTTTCTCTGTGCGAGCAAAAAATCGCTCGGGAGGCTCGATCGAGTTCTGCATGCATCTTTTTGGGTAGCTATGGATTGCATGAGCTCTACACACATTCCTGTCCTTCTTTCGGAGGCGGGAGAGGTTCCTCTTTTCCTGAGAAGATCTTTCCTTGCAAACACATTTATTTTTAGAAGCTTTCGCTATGACAAAAGCCCCTTAATCAATAAGCTAACGACTCCAGCGGATCTTACAAGACACAGGAGATTCAGGGTGCAGGCGAAGCGGTGCTGGTTAATTTAAGCACATAATTAACTGTATTAACTGTATTAACTATATTACCTGTATTAACTGTATTAACTATATTACCTGTATTAACTGTATTAACTGTATTAATTGTATTAACTGCATTAACTGCATTAACTGTATTAACTGTATTAAGTCCCTCAATGCATGCTTTACAGAGACCCTTATACTTTGATGAGAAGTAGAAATATTTGCCAGCGGCAATTAAGGTAAATTTGGAATCTGGAGCCGCGGTCTGTGGCTTTTCAATTCTAACGTCTGGGGTGAGGTTTAGAGTTCGACTTAGAGATTTTGCTTCTTCATTATTAACTGAGCTGTACACAATTTTTTATCGTCTCAAACGGGTTAATAAAAGAAAACGCCATGGCGCCGTAATCTTTTTTGATTCTCAATCTGCGGTTTTAAATATAAGAAATAGACTGTTTGACCATTCGGGTCACTCCTTGGCCCGACTTATTGGGGATCGAGTAGCTTTGGCCAAGCGATTTGGGATCACCGCTAGTTTTGTATAGATTCCGGCACATGTGGGCATAGGGGGGAATGAACAAGCAGATAGGATAGCGAGGATAGCCACTAGGTTTCCATTGGTTGTTCCAAAAGAAATACCAATAAGTGATCTTTGGCTGATATGTCAGCTTGAATTTAAGGATTGGGCTCTACTTTGTTGGCCTTATGGAAGGACGAGGGGCTTCAGGACGGAATACTTTTTGTTAGTCAATGTAAGTTAACTAGGCCATGGCTTTCGGGTTGCACTTTTCTGAGGCGTCTTAAGACCTTGATCACGAGGTCGAGGTCTTCGCATATTTGCACGGGTGATCACTTTGCTCGGATAAGATGGAATCTTCCGGTGGGTTGCAAATGTGGCGCTGATATCAACAGCTTGACGCACCTCCTCTATCGGTGCTCTCGGCTTGCGTCTTACAGAGAGGCGCTTCTCCGTTATATTAATTGGAGTTTCCCGGATCAACTGATTGAAGTACAATTTAATATGAATAATATCATATTCAATCCTACTAAGGAACCTGTAGACGAGCTGGGTCGCTCCTTTGGGGTGTTCTGGACTTGTTGTTTGATTTTTAACATTGTGTGAGGTGGGACCCACGTGGAGATCCATTCTTCCTTCCTTACCCCATTCGGAATTAGAGTGGATAAAGACATTTACAACGGTCGGCTCCAGTCTGGTTTCATGGGTAATTAAGGCCAATTTTACTGATGATAATTTGCACTTATTGTACCAGAACATTGCCCGTCTTAGTAAAGAAAAATTCA
This sequence comes from Amphibolips quercusostensackenii, assembly GCA_032357855.1. Classification (NCBI taxonomy): domain Eukaryota; kingdom Metazoa; phylum Arthropoda; class Insecta; order Hymenoptera; family Cynipidae; genus Amphibolips; species Amphibolips quercusostensackenii. The sequence continues at coordinate 9,133 of JAUELO010009474.1, forward strand.
GGACAAAGATTAAAGGAGGAATCAGGATTGGACAATTAAAACTAAGTACATTATTTAGAACATGGCCTATTGCAGCCAAGATGCCACAAGCGAAGAAAGAAGTTCCCTCTACATTGCACCGTTTTGTAATTTAAAACTATCAAGTGCTGGCAAGTGTTTTGCAAGGTATTTTGTTGCAATATAGCTATGTGATTCAGGATAATTCTGTCTTTGAATGGTTTAAGCAAGCGAGCGACAGAGGTAATTCAGTATATGGACCGATTATTCAAGAGAAAGCTCTCATATTAAACGAGATGCTCAACTTTCGCGAAGGTTTCAAGTACGTAAGCAGAAAAAATATTTATTTTAACGCGTAACAGCAAACTTTCTTCCTTATTTTGATCTAATGTTCAGTTTTCCCTTGTCTCCCTATTAAAAAAATTTTAAATATTTTTAACTACGCAAAAAAATCCACTGGAAATAGTACGTTCATATGCTCCTGGCTGTTTGCGCGCGGTGGACCTCTCTAGTCGTTTTGTTGATAATTAATTTTTTTAACTAAAACTGTAAGCATTTTATTTTTGGTTGAAAATTTATATTTTCATCGAATATTGATCTTTTCTAGTTAAAAATTCATGTATTTGGCAAAAATCCTTTTTCGTTGGTCGAAAATTAATCATTGTATTTAAAAATGCATCCTTTTTGGTTAAATATGCATCTATTTGGTTTTAGATTATTCTGGTTTGGTTGAAGATTCAGAAATTTGATAAGAGATTTAACTATTTGTTAGAAATTTAACTTTTTTGTTAAGAATTCATATTTTCAGTTAAAATTTAACTATTTTATTTAAAATTAAACTATTTTTTCAAATCAACTTTCTTATCAAATATGAACTTTTTTGTTAAAAAATCATATTTTCGTATTGAAAATTCAACCATTCTGTAAATCATTCATCCTTTTGGCTTTAAAATATAAGAATTTTCCAAAAAATTGATGTATATTGCTTGAAATTCGTTTTTTTGTAGAATATTTATCTTTTTTTTAAAAAGATCATCTTTTCGGTTGAAAATGTAATTATTTGTTTAAAAATTAATCTTTTTTATCTAACGATTCAACTACTTGGTTAAAAGTTGAACTAGTTCGATCTTTAAAATTTCTTGAATACCTTAAAGATTTAAAAACATCCATTAAATCTTGAAATTTTTCGGAATACCTTTGAATTCCTTACAATATTGTAAATAGTAGTGGACCCGTTACTCAAACAGTACTCGATAGTCGTACACTGTCAGAGTTATGTAATTTAAGAAAATAATATACATATTTATCGTTTCCACAACGAATTTAATAAAGTACTTTAACATTTTAAGTTACGATTTGAAATATAAGAATACAAGTGGCGCTATCGTTAAAAAAAAAGTAAAAGTTCGTGGCAATTCAAGAGACCAGCTGTTTTAGCTTCGCAGTGCATGGCTAAAACTTAGAAAGAGAGATTTTTGTGTCATGATTTTCTTTGGAGTGCACGGTTTTGTTGAGTATAAAAGCAGTTCAGATAAAAGTGTAAAATCAATATGGGTAAGGAAAAAATGGTAATTTACCATTTGCATTTGTTTTTTAGTTTTTTGGAGGTGTTCGGATATACCGTCTCGTTTTGCAGTAGATAAACTAAAGCCCAAACGCTTATTGATTTTCATTGATTTCTTTCAGAAAAAACAAAGCAGTGCCCAAAAAAATACTCCTTGTACGATGGATGACGTACAAAAAGCTGTAGAAGCTGTTAAAGCTGGTCAGTCAATAGGAAGTGACATTGAATCTTTTAATGTACCTGTCACTATACTACATTCATGGATGAAAGGTACTTACTCTTTAAATGTTAGAAAAGGGCCTGCTACTGTTTTGACTGAAGAAGGAGCACTGAAAACTAAAATTTATAGTATTCAAAGTAAACTAATTGAAGAAGCTTTTAAAAAAAGAAAATTTCGCACAGAAAAAGCAAATTTATCATTAGAAGAAAAGAAAATTAAATACTCACTTAGTACTACAAGAAAATTTTTAAATAAACTCAGGCAAATTTAATTTTATATTAACGAGACGTTTCAAAAAATCTTTGAATAATTTGGTAGTCAAAAGGGTACAAAATGTTGATTTTCCTTAAATATTTGATTTTCGTTGTTTCATTTTAATTAGATGGCTTTTATTAGTTATTACATGGACGATATATAAATAGATATTTATTTGAATAAACCACATTTATTTCGAATGTATTTCACACCTCATATTCAATCAATGGTTTTTGAGTACTTTAGTTACTTCTCGTAGGTAAGTACATATCATCCACAACCTATTTTCACTTTCGATTGCACTGTTCGACTACTGGGTCCCTGCCTGTTTGACAACTGGTCCCAGGGGCAAAGTCGCGTTCGACTACTGCTCATTATAAGATAATCT
>JAUELO010009499.1:0-11553 GCA_032357855.1 Amphibolips quercusostensackenii
CGATTTTTACACCGTCAGTGTTAAAATTTTTCACACCGAACTATTTACACCACACCGGGTCCAAAAAATTTTTTACAGTGTAGTTACTATTTTAAACAAGTAACTTGCAACATAACATAGTTTATATGTATCAGTAACATGCAATTTTAATTTTCAGTCACTTCGAAGCTACTTTTATGGTACCAAGTCTAATTATCAGCAAAGCAGAATTGTGCAAATATACGATGTGAATATTAATACATTTACTCAAACACACTTTATATAGCTACACGATAACATTCAGTACATAATTTATTGCCTGAAATCATTAAAGAATATTAAACATTATTTTCACTAATTAGCAAAAAATTATTATTGAACAAATTAAAATTGTTTACGTATTTTTTCGATCAATCATTTTTTATTAGTATTTTAACAACATATTAAACTGACCGGGTAATTAAAAATCAATATAATTGATTCATTTTGCAATAAAATTTTTTATTTTTTTTATTGTTTGAGTGTAAGTTTTGACTAGAAAGACGCAGTAAAAACTCCTACGATTCTAAAATATCGTCAAGTATTTACCGGCAACCTCAAGAAGAAAACCTTGAAAACTTCAAGTACAGTTCGATTTTCAAAAAAAATGTGAATCTGCTAGCCTTTATAATTCTGCTTTCAAATTTTCTCTAGGCAAGCTTAAATAGCTATTATTTTGGCCAAGCTTACTGTTAGAAATGTACCTTTTGCTGTTGCTATCTTAGCCCAAGGTTCCACAATTTAGATTCCAGCCCCTGTTTTCAAACATTTTTTAGAGCCTTTGGTACATTAAACAAGAAGCCCTGGTGTTAATAATTTCTTACTTTTTCCTTTATTAATCCAACCTTTTTTTAGAGGAAAAATGACCTTAAAGCGTTTTATGAATAATAATTTTCCTAACATAACATCAGTTTGGTCCAAAGAGCCATCTTAGCTTTCTTTACCACTACGTTAACATGAACTTTTTAGTTTAATTTAAGGTCAAATACTCCTAATGAATACTTTTCCGATTATAAGAATCCTACTTTTCTACCGTAGAACCTAAGTTTCATAAGGTGAGGGAGTTTTTTTCAGTAAAATGCAGGAGCTCCGCCTTGTCCGGGTTGACGGGCAAACAAGGGTCTTCGCATTATTGGTCTACTATGTTATGCGCTGACTAGGAGCAACTAGGAGCAGTAACCTCCACGAGGACCCTGCTGATAATGCTTCTAGGTCCATTCATGTACCTGCAAGCAGCAAAACCGCTCCCTTAGAGTGAGGCGCCTTGATCTTCTTGGCTCGGTCTCATTTCGCCTTAAAACCATCATTATTTTTTTTTGCGAAATTCGCATATAATTTTTCTAAGTGCCTCATAGTGACTTCTTAGTGCCCTTATGCTTTCCTGTTACTAGGATCGACTGGTCATTTGCATAGTCTTAAGAGTAAAAACTCAATTAGCTAAAAACACAGTTTAATTTGGTGTGCTGCTATCAAAACATAGAGAGCATCTACAGTACATCTGCCTTTCTGAAAGGCAAAGAGATACTTTGAAGGAAAGTTTCCGTAAAGATTCCCTCTTTAATGCAAAGGTTTACTGATTTTTCTAGTGTTTTCAGCATAAACAAGAACAAGCTGATCAGTCTAAAAGATTTTGCTTTACAGTAGGCATCCTGTTTTAGCTTTGTGATAAAGATTACTTTTACCTTCCTTCATGCCACCGTGGTGTATCCCATTGCTAAGCATGTCCAAAAGATACTAAGCAAAAAACCTATCAAAGACTACAATCCTTTTTAAATTATTACAAAAATTTTTGCATTTTTTAATGACTGACAATACGACTGGCCACTTTCTAATCTTCTATTTTGGTTGAAAAAAGTAATACTGCTTATGGATTTGACTCATGGGACGTCCCCTTAGTCGTGTAATCCAACTCCAAACCCTAAGAGTATACCCTCATTAGTTGCTGTAGGTTTTTATACTTGTCTTAGCCATTTCGCTTGAAGTTAACATTGATGACACCAGTTTAAATGTGAAACTACTTTTTAAGGTTCTCTGGAGTCTAGCTGTGTAAGGTTTATTCTTAGTTACCTGACAATAGCCTCTTGATGAGTACCTTACAGCATTTTATATCTTATAATTATATCTTGTTAAGGTTGCTCTATACAAGTCACAATTTTCATTATTCTTAATTCTATTAAAGAGGCATGTAGTACACTTTTTTATTAGCCTAAATTATACCTTTTTGTAAGATGTTGACGGCGAATTCTATTTATTGAATAGACTTGATTCTGCCGAGTACAGCGCCCGGCAAATTTCCAAGATCCTCCCTATTAGTATATCAGTCAGTTGACTTAAAAATACTATACCTTTGAGTCTCAGGTCTATTGGCTATTAAGGACAAGTATACTTATTCATGATACGATGCTTTGTGATACCATGATACCTCGTGACATCTAGATGTCCAAAGCTATATGCATTACACGATTCAATAAGTTTAAATTAGAAGTTAGAATGTAGGGTAATAAAAACTCACACCCATAGATGGTATCCTAACTGCACCCAGTCCAATGATGTGCGTTAGCATCACATACGATGAGCAATGGCCATCATCTAGTAGAGCAGTAGCCTCCTGATTGGGGCTTTTATCATAATTGCTAACAAGGACCAGGCACAAAACGTTATTAATATTATATGTGAATTTAATACTACCTCTGACAAAGTGTGCTACCCTAGGTGTTTTTTTAAAACTTTTATAATTAACTAATCCACTTTCCTTACTTGAGCCTCTAGCTTTCGGCTGACCACGACAAGATTCTGGTATTACAGCAAAAGCCATTCGTTCCGCTGTAAAAGGTCTGCTTAAGATAGCAGATCCTTATTTAACGTGAAAAAGGTTGATCTTAATAAAATATAGACTGAAAGAGAGACAGCTAGTAATATGGTCTCTCACGTATGCAGATGACACAGTGCCGCTAGTAAAGCACGAGAATGCCTTAAAGGAGATGACAAAGAGGTAGAATTTATACCTCGGTAAGAACGGGTTAAAGATGAATGCGAAAAAGTCCAAGGTAATGGTGTTCAGCAAAGAAGATGAAAAGGATAAAAGGGGAAAGTAGAAGTAAAAAAGAAAGGCGTAGCAAAAAGTGAAAAAATCGTGTACCTGGGCTTTCTGTTTTGGAAAAAAGAACGAGTGAATAGTCGCATAAAAAAGAGAGTGAGGAGGGCGAGTGTGTTGATGAGGTAGGTGTGGAAGTTGATCAAGAATTTATTTGCAGATGATTTTAGAAGGAAATTAAAATTGTTTGATTCGCTGGTGATATGTGCGCTATATAATGGAGTGGAGATGTGGGGGTAGAAGAAATATGAGGAGGTAAATAGGACACAAAAAAGGTGTGTGAAGTGAAACACTAGTGTTGACAAAGGATTTGCCTAATTATAATAATAGGAAGAAGGCGCGGAGAGCAAGTTTGGAATTTCTAACAGGAGGTCGGGCATGTAATTATAAAAATAAATTTTTGAAAGAAAAAAAAGAGAGCTAGCTACGAGGTGTTGGTGAAAAAAGTAATACAGCGCAGGAGAAGAAGAGATGAAGTTGAAAGAGAAAAGTATTTTAAAAGGAATAGGTTGCAGAGAGTTAAGGTAAGAAGGATGAATAAGAAGAAAAGAAAGGTGTATGAGGTGGTCAAGAAGAAGAGCATGAAAAGAGAGAAAGCAGCAGAGGAGGAGAAAATAAGAGGATCAAGGTTAAGTAAAAGCTATGGGTGCATTATTTTAAGAGAGAATGAGAGCAGTATTTGTATGAAATAGGAGTGGAAGGAATTTAGGAGCATAAGCGAGGATGAGGTGTGGGTGCATGTAAGGTTTTAATAGGTTCTGGCTTCCTAGGGAGAAGAAGATGTGTAAACTGTAAAAGAAAATTGCGGAGCGGTAAGAAGAGTTGAGATAAGCAAGAAAGTATTACTGCATAAAAGAATGGACAAAAGGGGGTTAAATGGGTGAAGAAGGTGTTGAGTGAGATAGGGAAAAAGAGAAAAAAAAAGAAAAAGAAATGGTAAAGAAAAGATTGTCAACAGTAGAGGAAGTAGATACAAGCGAATCGAAAATAATTTAAATAATTAGTAGATAAGTATAAGATAGACGGCGAAGGCAGTGCTTAGCAATACGAAGCAAGGCGAAAGATAGAGACATGCGTGCGAGGCAAAGCAAGGAATGCAAAAAGATGACAGCAAGTGATCGTAGAATTGAGATTGTATGAAGCCTGCAGTCGATCTTCTTAAGACTCACAACTAATAGCAGCTTTACTAGCTTTGGGAGAACTTCGCTGTGGATCACTATAATCTTAGCTTTTGCCTTATGTTGTTATCAGCCAACTGCTTCAACAGACAAATTCAGGACACTTTGTCCGAAAAGATGACGACAAAAGCATTATCTTTTATGCGGTAATATTCAAACCTTGAAATGAACTTATCAGTTTTTCCCTCTAATGCTGCTTTAACTGCGTTGACTTGGTCCACATTAAAATTAATTTTTTAAGCTCCTCAGAGACTATAGCCACTTTTAAGTGACTTTGAAGAGCCTGGATATAAGAGTATGTTGAACCTTTAAGCAAGAGCTTCTTCCGCACCCTGGTTTTATTTGGTGTGCTGCTATCAAAATGGAGCCTACTCAAAGTCACTATTTAGCTTTTTGTTAGGCCTGATTGAGTTATAATTGGCATCTCAACCTTGTTTTAGCAGTTCCTGATAGTTAAACTCATCGTGGTTTTACCGTTTGCTTTAACCCCCCATCAGCATCGCAAATGGGTCCACCTTAGTTTCTATTTTCTTCTACCGCAGAACTTCCACTCAAACATTCAGCATTAGGCTCTACGGTAATCTCTATAGAGACCTGGTTGCAGAGATGAGGCAGTTTTACTCCAAGATGTCTCTCGTCATCAGAGACACACCGATTTAAGCTAATTTATCTTTGTAACTATATTTGTTGAAAGCCGTTGGTAGAAAGGCTCTCTGTCTGCAGCCCGATGACGCGCCCAGTGGTCTGCTATAAGACCCCAGCCGGGCAGACCGTAGTCATCATTATTTTTTTTTGCAAGGAGGTTTAAATACATTGACGTATTTAGTGTAAAACTTGACCTAAAAAGACGTAAATACGCACTAAAACTACCTCCTCTTTCTGTCCACTCATTGACCCCGAAACTACTTTTACGTTCATTCCGAGACAAGATTGTTTGGCTTCTACGCCGTGAATTAGAGTCGTCCTGTTTATTCACACCCGGTTTTTGTCGCCACTGAACCTTAACCAAGTTGTGCGCATCCTTCTTAACAGCGCGACAGTCTCGACAGTATCAACCGTCTCGACTGCCTCCTTGATGTCGGAGGTCAGTTCAGACCTGCCCTCGCGTACATCTCCAACCTCAATGAAGACATCGCTATTTCTCGTCTGTCTCGAGGCCTTGATTTTTACACGAAGGGTGTTTGGCTGCATATTACTCTGTGCATTTTTTAGGATATCAATGTAGCTCAAGCCTTCAGATCGTTTCATTAAAATCGTTTTTGCCGAACTCGTCTTTTTTCCTTTTTCTTTATTTTTTTTAATCCATGTAGATGCCGGGCCTTCTTATCCTGGCTTGACAAGGTTTATTTCGTGGAACCAATAATGCAAATCTTTATCTTCTTCGCTAATTGTCTGTTCTCATCAACTTTCGTGTGATTCTGTTAAACACAAATTCGTCGCGTGAGAGCTTATGCGACATTTTTTTCCTTCGAATTTAGGCATTTTTAACAATTTAGATGCTTCATCCAGTCCTTCTTTTATTGATTACAATATACTTTTTTCAGTCCTATAGAATGCTACCATTTTGTCGAGCGCAAAATGCATTTCTTCTAGCCACTTTTTTTGTCCTTCCTTATGTTAGTCAATCAAAGCTTCTATTATTATTTTTTTCACACTCTGCATAAATTCGATCTTCTTTCTCGTCCCTGGTCCCCGAAACGCGAAATTATAATCCATAGATTCCTTTCATGCTTTTGTTTGTTTTTCTCTTTTGTCGCCAGTTTATTTCCACAAGTTTCTAGAAAAAATAGGGTCCGCTCTTGCAAAGGTACGCATGCAGTACTACTCCTTGGTGCCATGCAGCTTTCAGCATGGGTCTTATTGCCTTGGCTTCAGGGCATTTTCTTCGAGATCATCCTTGGACTCGGTAGTTCAATCAAATGCGCTGTTATTATTTGGATAGTTCGCTGGTATAGTTGGGTCAACTTCAAAAAAGTTGGCTCGGATTTGGGTTGATAGAAAATTCGCACATAGAATGCGAGATCTTATGTTTACATTTTTTAAATAAAAATAATTTTTCAATCCATAAATTAAATCTATTTTGTGCAATGAATTTTGAATTAATATATACGTGTATTAATTAATAAAATAAATTATTTTCTACGTATTTTTTATTTCTACAGAATCAGCTGGGCTACATAAAAAAGGCGCTATTCATCCTGCTCCTTTGAAACTTTACAATGTTAATCATTTCGAAAGTTATCTACCTTCATATCGAACTTGGCGTTTTATAGAACAAATTTTCCAAGTAGGAACAGATAACAATTACGAGTACATTATGAGACTAATTCTAAATACATATTTGTGTTCATTTATGGTGCGTGGAGCGGATCTTAATAATAACTTTGGGAGAGTTAAAATACGTATAAATGGCGTCAATGCCAGCAAAATTGAATCAATATTGAATGAGGATCCTCTAAATAATTTATTTTACGAGAGATTTGGGTCACGACACATTTACACTGCCTACTCACATGCATAATTAGACTTAAGTGTATGATTAAATTATTCAAATCCAAGCGCCGCAAATTATAATTTTTCATCCAGCTCTTACTTAGTTTTACCAGCTTCTTTTACGGTTTTCGACGAATTAAAAATCAAAATATGAATCCCGTACTTACGTAGTTGCAAATAAAATGTAAGAAATTATAGTTTTGTGAGAAAATGAATCCCTATGTATATTTCTCAATTAATTATTTATAGTCAGTATTAATTCCTTAATTTTAAGACCCAAAATTATTTTGCTTGCAGAGGCGTGTTTCGTTTCATTCGCTAACAAAATGATGTGGATGAAATTTTAGCCTTTAAATTACCATTTACGGCAACCTTTTATCAAACCCGGAAAAATAAACGTAATATAAACATTTCCAAAATATTTGAATGTTAGATACATAAAAATCTTGCTCATAGCTAAAAAGTAAGTGCTGACATTAAAAATGAAAAAATGTTTGAAAAATCTGAAATAAAGGTTGTGAAGATTGCAAAAAGTAAATAACTTTCCTATTCTTCAAGAAAAGCATTTCAAACTTGACAAGATAAGTGAATTTATTTTCAGAAACAATGAAATATTTAACGACAGCTTAAATTTTAAACAAATCAAGATGGCGGCTGATAAAACTGAAAAATACTATTTTATCCGTTTCTTAACGAAAGCCTCTCAAACTTGGCACAAAAAAAACTTCTCTCTAAAAACTGTGCAGTGGTGCCTGACAGATAGAATTTGAAGAAATATTTTCACTTTTATCGTGAAACTTTACTCTGATTAAGAATATTTGGCAACAGTATTTTTCATTAATCACCATAAAAACAATTTAAATTTTTTGTGAGAATAAGTGAATATATTCGCTGGCCGGTAAATATGTTAAACTTTTTTTTTTAATTTTAGTTGTTGTCGTCTATTGGAATGTTTCTGAAGATGAATTTGTTTTGCTTAGCAAGTTAAAAAAACCTTCATTAGGAAATGGTCAAAATAATTTTTTTTTTGCAATTCTGACTAGCCGCCATGCTGCATTTTTTTAAAATTCGACTGTTGCGGCCTGTTGCGCAGTTTTCAAAAATAAATGTGATCATTTTGCCAAGTTTGAAAAACTTCCACTAAAAATGGTGAAATTTTTTTCTTGATTCTAATCAGCCAATATCTTCAATCATTTCAACATTTTGGCTGTCACTTAATATTTTTAGCAATTTTTTTCAACCTATTCCACAAGCTTTTTTTTGGAAAATATCAGTTCTTTTTTTTTAATTATAGAAAACGACATTTTTGTCATCTTGAATAGGTCTACCATTTTCAAAATTTTGGAAATTTTCATTTTTACCCTACGATTTTTTTCGGGTTTGAAAAAAGGTTTCGGTGCTCGATCATAAAAGAATTTGAAGAAAAAAGGTAAGTGATGTGGATTTTTAATTTTTTAAAATATTTTTTCTCATTTAACATAGGACTCAGTTTCTATTGAAAAGTCTCTTTATCAAACGTCTTTCCATCAAATATCTGCAAACTTAATTGCCAACTTTAGCAAATATTTGTTGGAAAATTTTTTATGTAACTACTTTTAGTGAGTCAATTTTTTCAGTTTTTAAAGTAAGGATTTAAAAGCGAATAGCCTTGGAAGAATATGTATTACGTTAAACTCATATCATCGAAAAATTATTTGTCCCGTTTGTGTACTTAAGATAAGATTAGGTGTCTCAAGATACAATTATAAGAGACACGTCCAAAAAATGAAGTCATGATTTTTTTTGCGTTGTATATTTTACAAATTAGAAAATATTTAACATATTTCAAATATTTTGTCGATTTTCAGTTCTATATAAAAATTTTCATTCTCAAACTAAAATAAAAAGAATATCCGTATACAGAGCATTATGTACAGGGCCAATGTAAAATGTTTTGTGCATCAATATAAAAAAAAAACGCTAATTATACGTTTATAATTACATGTCCAAAACAAAATACTGACATGCACACAGAAAAAAAAATAAATTAAAAAATTTGGTCTTGTTTCAAGAGAAAACGTGTGCCTGAATCTATCTTTAGGTATAAACAAGATCTTAGTCATTTCGAACATTATTTTATTTGATTTGTGACAAAATTGACATGTACTTTCTTTGGTGAAAATAGAACCTATTTTGATAAGTAAACAAAATTATACTGAATTATTAAATTATCATTCGGCGTTCTGTTTCAAATTCCCTCTTCTTCCTTATAACAAATGTCATATTATGTAAACAAAGGACCTTTTTTCTTGGCCAAGAGATAACATTTTATCATGTGTTTAAACATTTATTTATTCTTTTACTGCGTATTAAGTATCTTTTCCCTCTAAATTGTAGTTTATAGTGTCGTAAATCTGAAGTATTTTTGCGATTTTAATGTAAGAGAAGAAACAGACTATAATGAGATATAAATAATTTTGAATGTGGAATGCGATAGCGATTAGTATATAAACCTGTGAAAATTATAATAAAACATTCGTTCTAATCATACTCTTATTGCAATTCTTCGTTAAAGTGGGTGTCCTTTATTTCAGGAAATGTGGACTATGATTAGCATTTTGTGTTTTATCGTATTGGTTTTCCCTAATCCTGTTAGTAAGTATACACAAAAAAACTATCTATCAGTACCAGCATATTACTTCTATCATTGATGAAACTTAACTTAAATAAAGAATTGTGTTTTTATTAAAAACGCACGAAAAAATAGATACTTAACATTTGAATATTAAATTATAGTATAAAGATTGCAACCCTGGAGTTTGCAGGCCTACAAATTACTTTAAAACTATTAAATCAAATTGAATTTTGACTATTCATCATAAATGCAAATAGAAAATATCTCACAAGAGAAAAAATATAATTCCAATAATCGGTAAAAGTCTCTATTGAATCATAAGAATTCTGCTCTATTTTTATTTGAATTTATATCCCTAGGCTGAGTACTCAACAAAAGAGTTTAATCATGGAATTAAATCAATTCATAACTCTCTATGTTATATTCTATTTATGTTATATTTTATTATACCACCTTAGTTAAAACAGGTGTAAGAAATAAATTTATAAGATAACTGCACTTTGGCTCATGATCATATACATCCTTATCGTATGCAACGGGTAAAAATATTATACCTTATCACTATTTTATATTATCGGATTAGCCGTACACACCTAATTTATGTGAACCTTAGCTAATTAGCTTTAACTCAATGCTTTCGCTATGACATTGGGCATTTGATAGGTTTTAGTCAACAAAAAGGGTTCATTTTATTTATTTCTCAAATCACTCATCGTTTATAACTAAGAAAAGGAATTAAAGTCGGTGATAGGCTGTAAACAGCCCAATCAACCCTGAAAGCAATTTATTTCAGTTGAATCTATGGTGCAATCAAAATGACTAAAGCAGGTCAGATGTGATCTTTGAACAAATAATTTCACCTCAATAAAATCTCACTTAATTGTAAAAATTTCGTAGATTCAGGAAATTAATCATAAAAAAATAACCTGTGAACAAGCTATTTCATTTTAATAAACTTTTACCAAATCTTCCGTAAACTTTATACGGAACAATAAAGCCAGTTGACCCCATATATCTAGAGCAGGGGTCTCCAAAGAAAGATCCTGTATCTACCAGTGATCCTGGGTCAATAGATCGGATCTGCTCAGCTTTGACACAGAACTGTCAAGAAGGATCCTTAAATCTTACCTGAGTCAAAGAGCCTAAAAGAGTTGCATTTTACAGAGCACAAAAAAATGGGTCCCAAAACCTTACAACTAATATTTTTTCACAAGGGTTCATAAATTTTCTCTCAGTTTCCAATCGAAAAAAAACGAGTAGATCCTTAAAATGGCCAATCGATCCTGGGTCACTGCACCTGTGGATTGTGGATACCCCTGACCTAGAGGCAGTCTATGTTTTTCAGTGGATAGTGTGGGGATTATCCTGTCAAGTGGGATTACTGTCTTCACAAAAAAACTTTAAATCAGAGATAGCCTGTAAACATGCTACTCTACTATGAGGGCAGTTCCCATGAACTTTGCTACTTGTTCCTCAGCAGGCTCTGGTCACTCGAAATTATTTTAATTCTGATTCTGCTTGAATTATACGCTAAGGTAAATGTCCCATCTTGCGTGAGTGACCCAGTTTGGGCAAATGCTTAGACACTATAGGTAAATCCGTGGCAATCTTAAAGATAATAACACTAGTAATAGTTTAATCACATTCTAGAATAATTTAAATATAATTTTGATATAGGAATTATAGTCATTTTATTATACATTCGTACAGTTTAAATGTTATATAGTCACGCGTATTGCCATCTGTGCCCGATCCAGCATAACATTTCTCTCGACTTGTTAGTTCGGGAGTTGACAGGATGCATTGTTTTTCGTCACAACAGTGCTAAACAAATTTTGTGGTGTGAGTATTTCATTAAAACGTGATTAATAATAATAAGTTTTTTGAATGGGCTTGTCAATATAACTCCAAGTTAATGCATAATTTGTGTATTTTCTGCCTCCCTAATACGGACAGAAAAAAACGGTTGGAGGTGTTTAGGCGAGTGTTTACAAACAACAAGGTTACATAAAAATTATACGTTTTTTTTGGATAACGAGCGCACTATCCTTATTTTTAAAGCTTTCTCCTATCATGACACGTGTTTTGCTTATTCATTTCTATTAAATAATTAATAAAAATGTACGCGAAACTATTACAATGACAATATTTGACAG
>JAUELO010009529.1:0-11553 GCA_032357855.1 Amphibolips quercusostensackenii
ATAGAATTACCTCCAGATACCTCTGGAATCTTAAATTTGACCAAGTTCGGGCAGTGTTATCAATATTAAAGGACAGATTGGACCCAATCTGGTATTTTTCGGAACGAAAATACTGGGTCTGGTATATGACGCAAAGATCCGATCCGAAGATTTTTAAACATGTCAACTAGAGACCCGATCAGAGTCATACCGGATCGGGTATTTGAGAGACGCGGACAGAAATTTTCGGATCAGGTCTGCTGGATACAGACCCAAAAATATTGGTCCGATTCCGGGTCTTGCACAGCTCTGTTCTTTGGAAAAGTTTATTTCATACACCTTGTACACGGGTTGGACGTCCTGAATGTTTCGCGCTCGACTCCTGGCAGATTTCTGTTGCGATCCCGAGAAATTCCCGTTTGATTCCCGAAAGTAAACTCCCAGTCGATTCCCGGTCAGTTCTCACATGAATTGTTATTCTTGTGAAAAAGTACTTCTTTAAAAAAAAAACGCCCAACATTAAGATAAAGTAAACTAAATAAATTTTTCAGCAAAATTTGGAAAGTTTTATCAAAAGTTTGCTTGGTTAATTAAAAAAGTATTGTACCTAATTTTTAACAGTAATCAAACTTTTTAGTTTTAACAAAGGAATATTTTGTTCAATTAAATAATTTTTTTCTTCAAATCTGTATAGAAGGTAAGAGCAAACAAATTTTGTTAGTAAAAATTTTGTTTATTTAGCTGAGGTTTTTTTTAATTCAACTAGAGCCCACCAACCAAATATAAGTTTATTGAATTACCAAAAAATTGTTATTATATACGTATTTCATTATATGTAAAAATATAAAATAGTGAAATTATTATAATTAAAAATGTGTACCTAGATCACGTAAAAAAAGTGAATCTGCAAGTGTTGCTTTCTCGGCAACATTGGGCCTCAGAAAACAGTCTTGATATTCGCAGAAAAGCAGGATCTGCCAAAAATTTGGAATAATTAAAAAAAATCAATCGACCTGCAAGCTTAGCATTTTTACCGTTCCGCAAAAAATACTCGCAGGCGACTCGAAAATGCGAGTGATGGAATCTTGAATGTAGGATAGAGAAAGCGGGAATTATGAGTAAAAGAACCAACAGAAAGGAAAAGAGATATGCGAGAGACTGGAATTCAATAAGCACGTGTAAGTTGCTTCCTCTTTGCAATCGTCACATATATCATCCATCAGTCATCATTCAATTAAAAAACCACGGAAGGTTTTAATCACAAGTATCTTTTTATTACTTCCATTCCTCCTTACTTACTACACCTACAAATGGATATTCATACAGCGGCGTCTAAAAGATGTTATCAAACCCACGTGCTTTGAATCAAATCTATGCTGAAGAATGACATATAATGGAAAAAGCAACTTTTCAATATTATATTTTGTAAATTTTAAAAGATTTTGATAATGAAATACCTCCAAAATGCAATCAGGAATTCTCTCAATTGATGGTCCAATATTCATTCGAAATACCATCGAAAGAACGGTCAACGGCTGACGTAGTGGGTTGTCAGCAATTAAATTGCTCACTGTTCAGGCATAGTTAAAATCCGAAAATTTTTCTTTGTCATTTCTCTTTTTTTCTGAATCCTTTCTTTGCATTATTTTTCACCATAAAAATTACCTGTAATGCATTAACGAGGCACATCATGGATAAACAAATTCGCAGTTTGTCGGTTAAACCGTAAAAGCAACCTCTGCCCGTTTGAAGGTTAGAACGTCGACCTATCAGTAGATATCCATAGCGAATCTTGTTGAAAGTGAAAATAAAATCAAGAAAACAAATTTTTCTTCGAACGACACTCAGTACCAACTACGCTAGTGCGCATGGTTGTTTCTAGCTAGCTTCGTTAACTTTTAAAAGAATGCCACAGTAAATCCTAGGAATAAATTTCATATTAAAATAGGATAAAAACGATGCAACACGTGAATCCATGCTAAGATTAAACTTATCTGAGAATTTGTAAAATTTATCTGACAAAAATAATTGTCACGTGCGTGACATAGAAGTAGCAGTGAGGTTTACTAAAATTCGGTGAACTTAGATCATATACTTCCGGTGGGTCTACGGAAACTAAAAAGGGCGGTTATGTTTACCGAAATCCGCAAACACTCTACTAAAATAAATTAACCAAACAAAGCATTCATGAACACTTGCAGCATACATAGGCAGCACTAAAGCTAGTTTATAGTTTTTGTTTACAAATTTAAAATTCTTTATTAGGGTCGACAGAAACTAAAGGGTCGACCAGCGAACCACTAAAGGTTCACTGGCTAGAGCTTCTGCAATCGGAGGACAAGGACACTTAGCCAACTCCAATCTTTTACTTCTTCTGATTATACCTTTAGTTTTTGTCGACTGATAAAGACTTTCAAACACGTAAATAAACACTAAAAATTAAGCTAAGTGCAGCCTATTTATCCCTTCACTGTAAATGAATGATTTTTTCAATTAATTTATTAAAATAAAGTGCAAACAAAGTTTTTCCAGATAAATTTGATCTTTCGTCAGATAAATTTCATCTTTGCGTGGATAAACGTACTGCAGCATTTTTAAACGTATTGTTGCTTGCATCTGATAACAGGAAGTAGGGTGATTTCATTTCAGGTATAACAATTTTTTTGCAAGCTTCCAAAATTAAGGGGTTTGATAGCAAAATTCACAGTAACTTTTAGGGAACTTAAAGTTTACTTTTTAAAATAATATCACTGCAACAAGTTAAGGTCTTTTGCTGTGTAACGTAACGGTGACGAGTTACCTTAAAAAATAGTACTCACCCGTGTTATGTGGCTGCTGGAGGATCGGCATTAATTCTGCAAGAACAAATAGAAATGGATGAGTTTTTAATTTCAAATGCCTACGCTGAGAAAAATGTGCTTAAAAAGTTGCAGTTATATTCACTTAAGGTTTTGTATTGTGACTTTGCAGATTTTGCAGTGCATAAAATTCAATCGTGAATATAAAAAATAATTAACTCTTAGGGTACAGACTATAAAAATATAACGTTCCGTACGAACATGGGTTGCCTAATCCGGCAACTTTGATAAAAATAGGTATCAAAATTCCATAAGTAAATTTTAAGAGCTGAGACATTATATTTTGAAATAGCATTGTTCGTTTTTTGATTCGCTTCTAAAAAAATATTTGTTCGAACTACGAATGCACGTGTCTTTTTAGTGTAGCGACAGAATCTTATTTAATTAATTTATCATAAATATCGTTAAAAAAATATAACTTTAAATGCAAAAAATACTTCTTATAAATAATATTGATGAGCATAGTATAAATAAATAACATAAATTGCTTAGAAATATACTGTCCTGCATGAAATGCTTGTTGAAAGACAATTTTTTAGTTTTACAAATGACGGCACTTTCAAGGTTCCGTACGGACTGAGTGAAAACTACCCGCCTTCACCATTTAAAAGTGTATAACCTGCACGCTAAGCGCAGATTGAAGCTGTAGACAGACGCTTCAACTATTTGTACGTCACCCCCCCCCTCCCCCCCTGTACTGACCCCACCATCATCTTCTTTTAAAATTGCACTACATTCGAAATTCGCTTAGGTTACGCTAACCCAGTCAATACCTTGAAGGTTAAGTTTCTAGCACTTCCAAAATCACCCGATGCTCCACGGTTAAATATGGTCATATTTATATAACATAATTAAAAACAGATTTGACGTTCTACAGACTGCTTTACCTGGCGTAAAACTCTGAAAAGATCCTGAATACGGGAGGATTTCTTTGTTGGCACCCGCTATACGTAAAGCACCAATATAACTGAGGCATATACTATATAACCCTATTGTTAGTGGAGGAAGATCCTTGTCATCAGTTACTGCTTAGGCTACTCATCAGTGCTGTGTATAAATGGTCTACAGAGATTAAGGACAACGATTCAAACTTTAACTGTTAAAGATTATCATTAGAACATTGTATTTGCATTTAAATCCACCGACAAAGGTAGAACCCCGAAAAACTGTTCTCTAATCATAGTCCTATTCTACAGACACTCTGGAACGTCTCGAAGATGACATATCTAATGTGATTCCTAATGTCCATGTTAAATTCACTCAGTCCCTAAATATGTATGAGGTACTTTAGGAATTGAGCCTTTACTGACATTTATTTATCTATTAAAACGCGCATTAGTATAGCCTACTTTTTTTAGTCTTCTTGAAGCTAGCGATAACTGGAAATCTGCCCTTTTGATCTTATATTAATTCGCATTGTATTTCGCGCCTCTTCATGAAGATCACAATGTAGTTTTTAAAATCATTACGGCAATAACATAAGCAAATTATATTTGGAAAATAAAATACAGAAATTAGGTTTTGCTCGAAGTAGCATTTGTAAATGCTGTCTGTGTTAAAACAATAGTTTTGTTATAAAAACGAGCGAACGTAGAAGAACCTTCTGTCACACCAGCAGTTCTCTTTATCATATAGATGGCAATAACTTTGCGCTTCGCTGCTAAGGTAGCAGCATGACGCGAACTGTAAGCGTAAAAAAATGTTGTTATCAATGCCGCTGTGTTTCAAAACTTTCTTTCTTTATTGGTTTAAAGACTGTCTAGAAACAGCTAAGTGCGGTTTCCTGATAGCAATAAACAGCTTAGTCTCACTTTACTGTAATTTTTTTTTTAATTAAACATCTAAGGTCAAAGCTACACACACAATCTCATTTTGCTTGTGATAAGGAATAAACAATATCGGCTAAGTCTTACTTTTGTCAGTTGTCTTAATGCGAATACAATCATTATGCCTTTCAATATTTTATATATCAATCAAAGCAAAAGTCTGCATACAGTAGCCGTAATTAAACCACAGAGAGTGATTAACTTGAGTGTAAGCTTTCCTAAAGTAATGTTAACCGTGAACTTCCAGCTGCTTATGTGGTATGAAACAAACTGAGGATTCCATGTTGACAACTATTAAGTGTACCCACAGATGCGCTTCCGTCAAATTCCTTAAAAATAAATTCTATAACCCGTAGAACATTCAGCTCATACATGTCAATTTTTTTTCGTAAACAAAATGACCAACACTTTTTTAAATTGAAATTATACTGCTTGATCAAAGAATCTGACAGGGAAGACATTATTGTAAATGCTTCCTTCGAAACACTTCTTACAAGCGCCTCGCGGAAAGCACACTAGTAACCAGGGTAATCTTTTTTAATATTGGATGAGTCTCTAGGTTGAGCTAGCCAAAGCAGTACAAACACTATCCCTCTAGCCGAATCGTCAATGATCCTCCTAAGCGCATGCAAAATAATTGCTAATGTAGGAAAAGCATTAAAGAAATCCTTGCTCTAATTCAGAGTTAAAGCATCGACTGTTATCGATCCAGGGTCTTCAAAGCAAAAGACAAAACTTTGACATTTTGCGTTTAATCGCGTCGCAAATAAATCAATTCGTGGATCCTCAAAAACTTGACGAATTCTTTGGAATGCAGAATGCGCTAAAGAGTATTCTGTTTCTGAATGTAACCGACTGGATTTGAAATCAGCTTTAATATTATCCTTGGACTGCAAATAAAGAGGCAAAGATCCACAGTCATCTTTGTTCACACCAATTACAAATCATCTTGGACAAAGAACTAAGTTTTGGAAACTGAATACCACCTATCTTGTTGATGTAAGCAATGGCGGTGATATTATCTATTCTTGATAGAAGGTCAGAATTTCCTAGTTTGCTGGCAAAGCATTTAAGCCCGACGAGAGCTAAGAACAAATCAAGATAATTCATATGATTCAATTTTTCTTGTTCACTCCAAAAACCATGCGTTCAGTGACTATCAGAGATGAAATCCCAACCAGATCACGATGCGTCAGAGAAAATCTCTAAAATAGGCTGAAATTGTGAAATAGGTTCTATTGCACAGTCAATATGACCCAGCCACCATTTAAAATCTAGATCCAACTTTCCTAAAAGAGACATATACGTATTAAAATTACCGGTACTGGACTTAAAAACCAAAAAATTTTCTCTTTCAAATACCCTCATGTGAACTCAGCCGCATCTTAACGCTGCACAACTTGCATCTGATGTATATATGAAAGTTGCAAACTCTCTGAAACTGCAGCCGTTTGATTCAGAAAACTTCCTTATTTGCGATTCTACTCGTACTCTTCCTTTATTGTCTTAAGGAAGTTCGACCGTCATGTTTTAAAAATTATAGACAAAACTCAAATATTTACCTATAACTGACGGAACCAACTAACTGTCTTGTAATTTATAGCAAAACTAAGACTTTAAAGTAACTGACAATTTACCTGGACATTAGTCTGATATTCAAGAACCGAGTCTCCGAAAAGCAAAATGTCGTCATGTGAATAACCAAAACGTAACCTCTTTCACAAAGACTAGTTATCACGGATTTTATCAACTTAGTAAACAGTTAAGAAGCTGTACAAAGTTTAAAGCGTACGCAAGTATAGCAATACAGCATCCGTTTGAATAAAACTAGTTTAACCACGCAAATTCAAAATCCATCGATCCGAACCATCGGACCTAGGAGCAACAAAAATTCGAGATATAAATTGCTGAGGATGAGAATGGAAATTTTTCTACCGATTCTTTACCCAATAGAGCACGATTTAAAACACCATTTTTCACCCTTTTTAGTGCAAACCAAAACGGTTTAGTTGAAGGGAATCGATCTACTACCCTATCTGAGAAAGGAATCATGTAAGTCAAGACCTAACTCAGGATAGTCACATCTGATGTAAGCTTTGACCAAATTTTCGTAAACATGACTGAGCGACCCGCAAGGGCGTCTATCTTTAGTTGTTTTTTATTGCAGTCGCTTGTTCTAATCTCTGATTCACCGGCTTGCCTCAAAAAGCCGTTCTTTGTAACCCTTACCGGCCGTAATTGTATTTCCGCCCGTTGCCCTTGGAGTACAAATTCCGTTTGAATTGGTTTCGCGAGGTCAGGCTCTTGAAGTTTTTTGTAAATGCATCTTTCAATTACTTTAATAGGTTCTTCGCAAAAAGCTTACTATCAAATGGTCGATCCTTCAACATATCTCGAACAGGAGCTGCTATATTTTTCAGAACTGAACTTCTGCGAATCAAAATTCCATCGTTTTGAAAATCCAACAAAATTTTTATCACACCATTTAGAAACTCCAAAAACTGCCTTTTCTCCTATGGATAAAACTTCAAAAATAGATCTTTAGTTTTTATTATTCCATCAAGTGATGCAGAAATCTTCTCTTGCGTTCCTACTATCCTCTCATCCCTTTTCGGAATTGTGCTATCTAAAGTAGCCCTAACTTCCAAATTCAATTTGGGCGGTTCCATTATTTACAAATTTGCGGGGGAAGGGAAATCCTTTAGTAACTTTTTCTCTCCTCTAATGGAAGACCTTTAATTAAAACATCAGTCTAAATTTCATTTAAGCGATCAGGAATTGCAGGAGCAAATACTTGATCACGCACAAGTCTTTCACCAAAAATCTGCAAATCATCTTGTTCCACATTAGACAATCAAACTAGTGACTCTATGCCAGAATCCGGGAGCTTGTTATTACCTGAAACCCGAAAAGAGACTTGACCAGTGGACTTATCATCATTATTCAAATCAAGAGCAGGCTCTTCTCTAGATAAACTCCTTTTTTCAGAACGACGAGGCCAACCATAACTTGTGATCAAGGTGTCAGGCAATCGTCCATCGATATTATATTTTCTTTGGGAATTGTTTTTTTCGTCAATAAGTTGTCGTCACCTTTGCTGCCTTAAGGACTGACTTCGAGAACGGTTTCTTCGAATGCTACATGGAAAGCGTCTCTGAGAATGCCTCGGAGAACGACTTCGAAAGTAACTTCGAGAAAAATTTCTTCAAATGCGACTTGGAGAATGCCTTCGAGAATGTCTTGGAGAGCGACTTTGGGAACATCTTTGAAAGCGACTTCGAGAACATCTTTGAGAGCGACTACAAAAACGTCTTGGAGAGAGACTTCGAAAACGAATCTTGTTATCACTTTGGTGACCAACTGACAATAAAATGAAAAGAATTTTAATATAACACAATTGAGGCTAACGCAGTCACAATTCAGTTGAACTAAAATGTGCCGCAAAATCAAAATGCCAAACAGGTTAAATGCTATTCAATTATTTCAAGCATTAAATGGTCAGAAATTATTTGAACCAAAATATGACGCTAATAAAGGAAACACGCAACAAATATTATCTTAACCGTTGGACGGTAACAAGACGCGTGCCTTTGAGAGTTATGCATCACTTGGTGTTGAAGATCACTGTGACACTATATGTCAGTTGCTTGGACCAAAAGAGCATATTTTACTTAAAACTACTTACCATGATCATATCTTGATTATGCGACGGTTTGACTGGAATGTTTTCTGTCTGTTACTTTGAAGATCGTGGCGATATCGGTGCATAGTGAGGGAACTACATTATGATCTGTTCGCAAGAGGCGCACCATATAATTTTGATAGAACTTCACTTACAGGTAAGTTCTTTAAATCAGTAAATTTTATTCCTATATTTTCAAGTTTAATTTTTTTATATCAAGTTGAGTAATGCTTCTTGACTCATACTTTCAAAAAAAGCGATAATAATATGTTTTCGAAATAATAGAATTACCAACATTTTAAAACTCTTTTTTTCCAAATCCCAACATTTAAAATACCTAAACTTGCAAAATATAGAAATTTCAAATTACCCTAAAAAATATATATGTTATAGGCAAAGTATATAATCTAGGAATTACATATAATGACTGGACACTTTAGGCAAAGTATATAATCAAATACTTATTATATAATTTGCCCAGGCATTATATACGAGTATAATGTCTGGCACGAGATAAGAAAAGTATATAATCTTGATTTTTAATATAATGATGCAGTTAAGTAAGGCATCAGAAATTAATTAACAGTTAGAGAATTCAACGCACGTTTAATTGCTAATTATTACAACATGGCATACTGTAATGACATTTTGATTGACACTGAACTTTGTTTTTTACGTATAAACACTTATTGGTTTGACACTTTTGTTTGTAAGAACATTTTGAAAAACCTTGTCCCGTCAAAAGATTGACTTCACATGTAAAAAACTGAGATCTGAAAAAAGGTCATCTTATTAAAAAAATTGTAATTTATTAGAAAAAAATTAAATAGCATCATCTGTTTTTAGTTTACAATTTTTAGCAGATTATGAGTTTTTTTTATTAAAATCTAATTAAATTTTAAACAGGATCGTGACAAGCGACTTCTTAAAAATTATTTAAACAATTTTTTCCTTCACAACAAAGTTCTCTTTTTTATAAATTTTAGAAGTGTCATTTTTTAAAGATTTTTAGATTCACCAAACAAAAATTTTTAATCATAGCACGAATAGGGTGGTTTATATTTGCAAAAATTTGGTTTTCGGCTCTAATATAGGTAGGGGATTTTAGGTAATAAAATAGAACGTGTAAGTCTTGACAAAGTGGGCGGAGAACGTCTGGAAAAGCCCTATTTGTCCATCAGCAAATTTGTATGACAGATCCACGTTTAATTACATATATGTATACTCATTTTAAGCTAATTAAGATCAAATCAGTAACTTATATTTAACTAAGTTGTCATTGTAACAAGTATATATTTATAACCTGCGCTAGGCAGGTCTGTCTTTACTTACAATGCCTGGGCAATTTGAAAATAAGCAATTCCACGACAAATCTTAAAGTTTAACACGTATTTACAAAAAAAGAGATATTTTTGTCAATTTTGGTTCAGAATCGTTAATATTGAGTGATCTGTGTTCAAAATTTTTTTGACGTTTTTGACGCAAATTAGGTTTGGGACCAAAAGTTTGAAAGGAATTTCTGCAGTGTCTACTAAAAATAAAAAATGTAAACTTCACCACTTGTATACAGCGTCTTTGGAAAGATTCGACACTTTAAAACTTGTATTTGCTTAATAAATTACACTATAAACTCTTGATGAACTAACTTTACTCTTATTTACGATTTTTACCCTTCCCCCCCCTCAAACTTTTAGGGAGAGTGGAAGGGGTAATTTGATTAATTATTTATGTGCAGAATACGTAAATACAAAATATATAAGCTTGATCACTAGACTTGACTAAGGTATACTGGGATTGTTGGGATCGCTGATCCCGAATCCGAGGCCTGTTGATTTCCATCACATCAGGTTGAAGGTCATTTAAAGGTCAAACTGTAAAAAAAATGATAAAAAATCCAGAAAACTACATCTATAGGTTTTTGGGGTCGCTGATCTTGAATCTGAGGTCCGCTGACCTCCATTACATTAGGTTCAAGGTCATTTAAAGCTTAAACTGTAAAAAAGCTTATAAAAATCTAAAAAAATACATGCATATGTTTTTGGGGTCACTGATCCCGAATCCGAGGTCTGTTGATCTCCATCACATCAAATTGAGGGTCAGTCAAAGGTCAAACTTTAAAAAAAATAATGAAAAGTCCTAAAAATTACATATATAGGTTTTTGGGGTCGCTGATCATGAATCTAAGGTCTTTTGACCTTCATCACATTAGGTTAAAGGTCATTTAAAACATAAACTGTAAAAAAGCTTATAAAAATCCAGAAAAATACATGCATAGGTTTTTAGGGTCGCTGAATCCGAATGCGAGGTATGTTGACACCTATCACATCAGAGTCAAGGTTATTTTAAATTTCAAATCGTAAGAAAGCCGATAAATAAATCCAGAAAAATACATATATAAGTTTTTTGAAACGCCTAATCTGAATATACGGGTTTTTAAGATCCTAATGTGAAGTGAAGGTCATTTTAAGATCAACTCAATATTATTTTGAGGTAGAGCTGAAAAAATTGCCCCGTAGTGAATTTTTTTGACTATACAAATGCGCTCTTGGGGTCGCTTAATCCAGATAAGAGAATATTTTTATCCCTTAGGGTCATTTAGAGGTCTTTGCAGGGGTGGAGACGGTGGATAGGTAGAATTGTAAAAGGAAGAAGATGACGCTACTCTCCAGCAGTATCTCTAATTTGGATTTAGCGATCCTAAAAACGCATTTTTACAGTGAAGAAAATTCATAGCGGGGGTGATAAGAGTAAGCGGACCTCGGATTCGGATTCAGCGCCCTCAAAAACCTATGGATGTATTTTTCTGGATTTTTCATCGGCTTTTTTACAGTTGGACTTGCAAATGACCTTGAAATTGACGAGATGGATGTCAATGGACTTCGGATTCGAGATCAGTGACCAAAAAAACCTATGGATGTATTTTTCTAGATTTTTTATCGTCTTTTTTACAGTTTCACCTTCAAATAGCCTTAAACCTGATGTGATGGAGGTCATAGCACCACGGATGCGGAATTGGTAATCCCAAAAATCCCAGGATACCCAATTTAAATCTAGTGATCAAACGTACATATTTTGTATTTACATATGTTGCACATAATCAATTAATAAAACTACCCCTTCCACTTACCTTAAGGCGGGAGGAGAAGGTTAAAAATGTTGGATAAGAGTTCTACAGTTTTGAATCTTTTTAAAAACTTTGTATACAAGC
>JAUELO010009538.1:0-11551 GCA_032357855.1 Amphibolips quercusostensackenii
TAAACTATTTAATTTTTGGTTGAAAAATTAAACTATTTAATTTTTGGTTAAAAAAGTAAACTAATTAATTTTTGGTTTAAAAATTAAACTATTTAATTTTTGATTAAAAAAGTAAACTATTTAATTTTTAGTTAAAAATTTAAATATTTTATTAAAAAGTTATATATTTTTCTGAGAATTGTTGATTTTTTTGTTAAAAATTTAATTTTTTAACAGAAAACGTAACTATTTCAGTTAAAACTCAAATCATTTATTTCAAAATTCGTCTTTTTATGTTGACGATTAATTTTCTTAACCAAAAATTTAACTATTATAGTTAGATATTCCATTATTTCAGTTTGAAATTAATTTCTTTGATTGAACATTAATTTTTTGAACTCAAAATTAAACTATTTAATTTTTTGTTAAAAAATTAAACTATTTAATTTTTGGTTAAAAAATTTCCCTATTTAGGTTTTGGTTTAAAAAATAAACTATTTAATTTTTGGTTGAAAAATTAAACTATTTAATTTTTGGTTAAAAAAGTAAACTAATTAATTTTTGGTTAAAAAATTAAACTATTTAATTTTTGATTAAAAAAGTAAACTATTTAATTTTTCGTTAAAAAATTAAACTATTTGATTTTTGGTTGAAGAATCAAGCTTTTTAATTTTTGGTTAAAAAATTAAACTATTTAATTTACGGTTAAGAAATTACTCAATTTAGTTTTTGGTTGGAAAATTGAAATATTTAATTTTTGTTTGAAAATTTAAACTATTTAATTTTTAATTAAAAAATTAAACAATTTATTTTTTTAATAAAAAGTTAACTATTCAATTTTTGGTTTAAAAATTAAACTATTTAATTTTTGGTTGAAAAATTAAACTATTTGAGTTTTGGTTGGCAAATCAAACTATTTAATTTACGGTTAAAAAATTACCCAATTTAATTTTTGTTTAAAAAATTAAACTATTTCATTTTTGGTTCAAAAATTAAACTATTTCATTTTTAATTAAAAAATTAAAGTATTTAACTTATGGTTAAAAAATTACCCAATTTAATTTTTGGTTGAAAGATTAAACTGTTTAATTTTTGGTTGGAAAATTAAACTATTTCATTTTTAGTTAGAAAATTAAACTATTTATTTTTTGATTGAAAAATTAAATTATTTAATTTTCAATTAAAAAATTTAACTATTTTAATTTTTGGTTAAAAAAGTAAACTATTTAATTTTTGGCTTGAAAATTAAACAATTTAATTTTTGATTGAAAAATTAAACTATTCAATTTTTGGTTGAGAAATTAAACTATTAAATTTACGGTTAAAAAATCACACAATTTAATTTTTGGTTGAAGAATTATACTACTTAATTTTTATTTGAAAAATTAAACTATTTAATTTTTAGTTGAAAATTAAACTATTTAATTTTTGGTTGAAAATTTATCTTTTTTATCAAAAAATCAACTGTCTTATTTAAATAATTACCATTTTAATTACAAATTTATCATTTTGGTTAAAAAGTTGTTTTTTTTCATTACAAATTTGTTTTCTTGATTGAAAATTCAATTATTCCATTTTGTTTGAAAATGTATTTTTCTAGTTGAAAATTTAACTATAGGGTTGAAAATTTGTTGAAAGTTGAATTTCTGTGTTAAAAGTTTATTTCTGGGCTGAAAGTTCAACTATTACAGTTGAAGATTCATCATTTTAGTTGAAAATTTATCTTTACTATTAAAGATGTATTTTTTTAACTAAAAATGTAACTAATGCAGATCAATATCGCATCATTTTCGTTAAAAATATATCTTACTGGTTAAAAATTAATTTTTGTAACTAAAAATTTAAATATGTGATGTTTGGTTGAAAATTGATCTTTTCTTGTTGAAAATTCAGGAATTTGGTGAAATTTCATATTTATTAGACGAAAATAATCTTTTTGGTCAAAAATTAATGTTTTTGGTTGCAAATTATACCTACTATTTCAGCTAAAGATTCATTATTTTAGATGATAATTCATCTTTTTGATATAATATTCAACTGTGAAGATATCAAAAATTTACATTTTGTCAATTTTGCAAAAATAAAAATATGTCCTAGAAATCTTCTAGATCTTTTTTACAATTTCGTAAATTATTTCAAATGTTTAGAAAATTTTTCAAATGTATTCTATTAAAATTAACTTTCAATAAAAATAATCAATTTATTTTTTTTCAGAAATCTTGATAAAATTTTTTCTCTATCTTAAAACTATTTAAAATCATTAAAAAAGCATCAAAATGTTATTTCAAAGTGATCAAAAATCTACACTTCGGTTGGAAAAATTAAAACATTTTCAAATCCTTAATTGAATTAAAAAATTTTTTAAGTCTTTTAAAATTTTGTAAAATTTTCTTTAAAAATTTATTTTCTAAAAGTAAAAATTCACTTGAAATTTTTCCAGGAATCTCAAGAAAAGTTTTTTATTTTCTTGGAACCTTTCAAAATCCTTAAAATTTATCAAAATTTCATGTTAAAATCTTAAAAAATCTACATTTTGTTTCGAATATTTTGAAATATTTTCAAAAACTAAATTATTTTTAAGACACTTTCAAAAATTTCTAAATATTTTTTCAAATAACTTGACTTTTCCCTAAAAATTTTTTAAAATCCTGCAAAATTAAAAAAATTCCCGTAAGTCTTTTGAAGTTAATTTTTATAAATAAAAATTCATTTGAAAATTATCCCAGGAATCTTAAAAATTTTTTTATGTATTGAAATTTTTCGAAATTTTTAAAAATCTTGTGAATTTTTCATTCTGAATTTTCTAAACTTCAAAATTTAAAATTTTTAACTTTTGAAATCTTTTTAAAGCTTCTGAATATATCCTTAACTTCTTTGATTTTTTAGAACTTAATAATTGTTAAATTGCTATTTTTAATAAAAAAAATATTTTTAATCTTTTTAAAAAATCTCTTAACATTAATTAAAAAAAAAATTTTCATTTTGCCTGCAATCTTAAGAAAATTTTGTTATTTTCCTAAAACTTTTCCCTTTTTACCTTTCCCCTTTTTATTTTTCCTTACCATTTTCTTCATTTCCCTATTCCCCTTTTCCCGTTTCTCCTTTTCCCTTTACCGTATAAACTACAAAACTACAAAAAAAATTTAAATATTTTCAAATCCTTAATTGGTTTTGAAATTTTTTTAAATCTCTTTTAAATCTTATTAAATTTTCTTAACAAATTAATTTTTTTTTAAATCATTTAAAATTATCCTTTTGAATTTTCTCTAAAAATTAATTTTCCAAAAGGTAAAAATCACTTGAAATTTTTCCAGAAATCTCAAGAAAAGTTTTGTATTATCTTAGAACCTTTCATAATCCTTGAAATTCATCGACATTTCATATTAAAATCTTTAAAAATTTACATTTTGTTTCAAATATTAAAAAATATTTCTAAAAACTAAATTATTTTCAAGACATTTTCAAAAAATTCTAAATATCTTTTCAAATAACTTGACTTTTCCCTAAAAATTTTTCAAAATCCTGCAAAATTAAATAAATGACCTAAAGTCTTTTGAAGTGAATTTTTTTAAATAAAAAGTGATTTAAAAATTATCCCAGGAATCTTAAGAATTTTTTTATTTATTTGAAACATTTTGAAATTTTCAAAAATCTTGTGATTTTTTCATTCTGAATTTTCTAAACTGCAAAATTTTAAATTTTCAACTTTTGGAATCTTTTTAAAGCTTTGAAATATATCCTCAACTTCTTAAGATTTTTCAAACTAAATAATTGTTCAATTGTTATTTTCTGATAGAAAAAATATTTTTAATCTTTTAAAAAAATCTCTTAACATTAATTTTGTAAAACAAAAAATTATTTTAAATTTAGAGCAACCTTGAACAAATTTTGTTCTTTTCCTTAGACTTTTCCCCTTTTCTCTTTTCCATTTTGTTCATTTCCCTATTTTCCTTTTTCCCGTATAAACTGGAAACAATTTCTACATTAAAAATTTTGTTAAAATCTTTTTTAATATTATCTTGAAAATTTGTTTTAAAAAGCATTAAAAAATTTTTAAGGAATCTAATTAAAATTCTTTAATTATCTTATAAATCTAATTTTTCCTATAATTTTTCGAAAATCCTACAAGATGAAAAAAATCGCCTTAGTAGCTTTTAGATTCTTGTTAAAAAATTTTGAAAATATTTTCAAATATTCTTTCAAAATTAATTTAAAAAAATCATTTTCAGTTTTTCCAGGAATTTTAATAAAAAAATTTTTATTCTGTCGAATTCTTTCAAAATTTTCAAAAGGCTTTAAAATTTTCAGTTCGAAATATTCGAAATCTCCATTTCTCTTTAAATTTTTTGAAATCGTTTCAAGTTTAAAATTATTTTTGAATTTTTTTAAAACTTCTCAATATATCTTGAGCTTCTTCGACTTTTCCCAAATTATTCATTGCTTAATTTTTATTTATTAATCAAAAATTCCCTTTTTCTCTTTTTGACCCTCATTCTCTCTTTTTCCCCTTATCGCTTTTTCATTTCCCTTTTCCCCTTTCCTTCTTTCCCTTTTTCCCTTTTCTCTTTTTTTATTAAAACTCCTGCTGGGACGGGAATGAATTAAATAAAAAAACAGTTCACAGTATTTCCGGGCAGGGTCTGGATTGAGAAATTTCTTTCTATCTCTCTTATATTGTCCATTTTCCCCTTTTACATATTTCTCTTATCCCTTTTTGATTTTTTTCTCTTCCCCTTTTCCTTTTTTTCTTTGTTTCCCTTTTGTCCCTTTCCCTTTTTCCCTTTTCCCCTTTATTTTCCCCTTTCATAAATATAAATAATATTTGATTTGAACTAGAAAAAATGAATTAATTAATTTAGAAAAAATCAATTTATATCAAAATTAAATGAGAAAAAAAATGTTTATACAATTTTTTTTGTTTTGTCAAATCTTGCACATTTTTTTACAAAAAAGTACATGTTTAAACAAAAAATAACAGTTGTAGAAATGTTGTCGTTTTTTGTAAATTTTTTTCACTAAAGTTAAGTTACTTCAATTTTTTTTCAATTCCTATTTTTCAATAAAAGCATCCATTTCCGGCTATTAAATCAAGAGAGAAATTGAGTTTCACTGATCTGGAAAAGCTTCAATGTCATTTTCAGGATAGTCTCTGCTAACCGACTTCTGTTAGGTGTAATGACTCAATCCCCCAACCACTTTATTTTCTTAACGAGATAACAGAGAGAAAATGGGAAGATAGGATCTCAACCGCAATTCAGACTTTTTCTCAGCTGCAAAACTGATTATAGAACTGTTAATTGGTAAAAATAAAAAAATTCTTCAAACCAGGTTATTTCTAGTTCCCTTTCACAAATTGAAGTTCAAACCTATTTCGATATTAAACTCAATTACGATGTTCACTTTTCATTAAAAATATTTTAGAACTTACAAATCGAAATATATTGCATTTTTAACAAAATTGTTGAATTTTTAAACAAAAAAAATAATTGTTTCCCAAAAGAGATGAATTATTTAAGCTAAAAAGTCGAAAGTTTTATAAATCAGTGGACATTTAAAGCCAAAAAATAAATTTTTATCCGAGATTTTTTAACCAAATAGTTGAATTTTCACCAAACAAAAAAATTAACTTTTGACCAAAGACTTGCATTAACAACCAAATAGCTGAACATTCAAACATAAAAGAATTAACTTTAACCAGAAATAATTGCATTTTTGATGAAAAATACGAATCTCCAAAGTCAAAAAGAACTTATACTTTGGAAGACAATCGAATTTACAACCAAAAAATTTTTGACTAAAAAATATGAATTTTCAATTTAAAGAGACGAACTTTCAACAAAGCAGTTGAATTTTCGAACAAAAAAGAGTTTTTTCATCAAAATATTTGAATTTTGAGCCGATAATTAAATTTTCAACAAAATAGTATAATTTCTAACCACAGTTGATTTTTTAACCAAACAGTTTCATTTTCAAACAAAAAGTCGAATCTTCAACTAAGAAATTTTCGACCAAAAAATATGAATTTTCAATAAAAAAAAAGAAAGAAAAACGTAGTTTAATTTTTAACATACAAAAATAAATTTTCAACTAAATAGCTTAATTTTTAACAAAAAATAAATTAATTATCATTAAGCAAACAGTTACATTTATAACAAAGAAGTTAAGCTTTTATACAAAAGTGACAAGCTTCCAACAAATTAATGCAACATTGAATCAAATAGTTGAATATTTAACCTCCAAAGACAAATTTTCAACCAAATTGTCAAATTTCCAACCAAAGAAAGAATTAACTTCAACCAAAAATAATGAATTTTTATTTCAAAAAAGACGAGTTAAAAAAAACAGTTGCACTTGCAATTTGAAAAATTGTTTCTTAACAAAACAGTTCAATTTTTAACCAGAAAATTTAATTTTCAACAAAATAGTTTAATTTATGACATACAAAGGTGTATTTTTTACCATATAGTTGAATTTTCGACAAAAGTGACAAGATTTTAACTAAATAATGAAATGTGAAAAAATAGTTGAATTTTTAAGTTAATAATTAATTTTCTAACAAAATAATTAGATTTTTATCGAAATAGTTTAATTTTCAACCAAATAGTTCAATTTTTGACAAAGATGAATTTTTAACTACATAGATGAATTTTCAACAAAATTAGTTGCATTTTTAATTTTAAAAATTATTTTTTAACAAAATAGTTGAATGTTCAAACAAAAAAGTTAATTTCTAAGAAAATAGTTGAATTTGCAACCACATAGTTAAATGTTTAATCAAAAAAATAAATTTTGAACGAAATAGTTAAATTTTCAACAAATAACAAAATTAATTCTCAACCAAACAGATGCAGGTACAACCAAATAGTTGAAATTTCAAACAAAAGTGACGAGCTTTTAACAAAACAGTTAAATTAAAATAAAGTTAAATTTTTAATGAAATAATTAAATTATCAACTTTAAACCAAGTAAGTAAATTTTCAAAGAAATCATTAAATCTTTAACAAAATAGTTAAATTTTCAATCGAATTGCTAAATCTTTGACAAAAAATAAATTGTTGGCAAAGACGTTCAACTTTCAACCAAGAAGTTGAATTTCTAATAAAAAAATATTAATCCTCAACGAAAAATACAGTATTTGATATTTTAAACAAAAGTATATTTTTATTTTAAATAAAAAGAGGTAAACATAACTAAACAGAAGAATGTTTAACAAAAAAATAAAGTTTAAAAAAAAATTGAATTTAAAAAAAGTCACATTTTTTAACAAAATAGTTGAACTTTCAATTTAAAAAATAATTTTTGACTAAGAAAAATAATAGGTAATATTTCAACCAGAAAATATTTCAACCTGAAACATAAAACAGTCAAATTTTAACAAAAAATGTGTTTTTAACGAAAAGTAAATAAGTTGATATTGCAGCCTAAAAATATTTATTTTTATTATTTTTATTTTTTAGAAAAAATGTGTTAGGCAAAGGGAGAAAAATTGCAACCAAATTGTTAAATTTTTTGACATAAAAGGCAAATTCTCTATAAAGCAGTTGAATTTTTAATAAAAAAATAAGAATTTTGTACAAATCAGTTGATTTTCTAACCCAGAAATGTAAATAGTTAAATTTCGAGGTAAAAGAAATTAAGTTTTTGACCAAAAAATAATGATTTTTGTTTTAATCTTTAAATTCTTAACAAAAATTATTTCTCAAAGAAAAATTTAATATTCGACTTTTCAAATAAAAAAGATCAATTTTTAACCAAAAATGAAAAGGCTAGAAAAATTCAACCAATTAAATAAATGTTTAACAAAGTAATTTGACTTTACACTAAGTATGTAGTTGAATTTTCAACCAAAAAAAAATATATTTAATGAAAAATTGAACGGATTCGGAATTGTTACAGAATATTCCGGAATACTAGTTAAAGCAAAAATTAAACAGTTCAGTTTTTAACTGAAAATGAGCACTTTTTGTAAAAAGTGGATTAGTTCAATTTTTAGTAAGAAAATTGTTTGTCACAAAAAAAAAAAATTTTACAAATTAATTAAATCTTCAACTAATTTTTTAGCTAAAAGAGATGAATTTTGAACTAAAGACATAATATTAGGTCTATTAACTTCAGTTCGAATTTAAGATAAAAAAACGAGAAAAAAAATTTTTTCTTGAAAACAGGTGTAAAAACAGGAATTCTTTAGAAAAGGGGAAAAGGGGGGAATGGGGGGAAGATTCTGAATTCTCTATTTATATGCTTAACTTGCAAAATAAAATCACTAATTTATTAATGCATGATAATTAACAATTTATAATAAATTTTATAATTATTACCATATTCGGCTATGTTTTAGACAGTTTCGAATTTCTAATTGCCATTTTCCAGTTCAAGAGAGGGAAAATATTACCTAGGATTTCCTGTTCTATGGTCAGTGCTAAGTTCTCACCGACAATGCCTCTATCAGACTCAGCCAACTTTGCCTCCGGAACAGAAGAGACATCAAATGTTTGCTTACGTAAAGTCCTCATTCTCAAGAGAGTTAGTTAATTACAATACGGTTTTGATCCAATCGCTTTGACATCATTATGTTACGAATGTCGCTTCTTTTTATTTTTTATATTAAAATATAAAATTGATACAACATTTTGGTATTTCTTACTTAGACTCACCGCCCTATTGACACTTTTTGACACTTTTTTGACCGATGACACTATTTTGCTACTATACTGAAACCTGGATTTAAGAAACCTGGGTTTACGATGTTCCTAGAATTTCAGTCCTCGGCATTTTTTTTAAGCAGAGACCGTGGGACTGAAAGAGAGGCGGTACTTATTTGTGTGTAGCCAACAGCAGCGTAGCGACAAAGTGGACGGTCGGGTTGCGTCAGCTGTCAGCGTGCGTCCAAATCCAACAGAAATGGTTCACACGGCCCTGAATGTTTACGTTTGTTCACCCTGGATTTAAGATCAAGGGAACTACGAGCCATAACAGAAAGCGTACTTAAATCCAGGTTCCAGTGTATTGTGAAAAAAATAGCACTGACGGCCCTATTTTCTCACAATAGTCCGCTAATTCTGCTATTTCTGTACTTTTCCGTGGAAAATATTTTTAAACTTCTTCGCTGATTGGCTAAAATGATATGCCCAACATCCCTACCAGAAGCGATTAATTATCAAACCGAGAGGATTAATTTTTGAGTTTGAAAGATTTTTCAGCCAATAAAGAAAAAAAGGGTTTATCAAAAATGTTGAATTTTTTACTAACAAGATTAATTTTGTGTACAAAAAGATAAATCCTCAACAAAATACATCAACTCTCAGCCAAATATTTAAATTTTTAGCAAAGGATATTAATTTTTTACCAGAAAGGATAAATTTTCAACAGAATACATACATTTTTAACCAAATAGTCGAATTTTCAATCAATCAGATTAATTTTTTACCAAAAAAGAAGTTTTTTTGAAAAATTACATAAATTGCAAAATAAACAGTTTGTACAACGAATACATTGTCAGCACAGAAATTTTTTCGAACAATTTTCATTTAATATTTTTCCGAAAAAGAAGAATTATGTACAGATCAGTTTAATCTTCTCCCAAATAGTTTTATTTTATACGATAGTAATATTTTATTATTTAACCAAATAGTGAAATTTTCAACAAAATAGATTAATTTTTAACTAAATAGTTGCATTTTCATTTAAGAAGATTAATTTTTTATCAAAAAATACGAATTGCAACAAGTTACATGAATTTTTAACTCAATAGTTCAAACTATGAATATGATAGACTGAACATTTTTTTAACGATTTTTATTTTATATTTTTTTCAAAAAAGAAGAATTTGGTACAATTCAGTTTAATCTTCTCCTAAATAGTTTTATTCTATACGATAATATTGCATTTTTAAGCCAAAAATACAAATTTTCTATAAAATATTTGAATTTTTAACAAAGTAATCACATTCTTATTTTAAAAGATCCGTCTTAGAAAAAAAAAGAAATTTTTAAATAAAACATTGATTTTTAACTAAAAAATGGGCACCAAACATGTATTAGTTGATATTTTAAGCAGGAAAAGATTTTCAGTTCAAATAAAAAAAACAATTGAAATAAACCAAAAAGAACGAATTTCCAATAGAACAGTTGAGTCCTCAAACAAAACCTCAACAAAAAAAAAAAATGTTTTTTTTTCAAAGAGATTAATTTTCAACTTGGAAAGACAAAAATTCGACTAAAAAAGATTTTAAAGTCAATAAAAAAATGTATTCAATTCTTGAATTTTCAAGGCATAAAGATAAACTTTCAACAAAAGAGATGAGGTTTCAAACAAAAAGATGAATTTTCAACTAAAAAGTATAATTTTCTACAAAAACTTAAGAATTCTCAACAAAAGATCTGAATTTTTAACCAAATAGTGAAATTTTCGACAAAGAGTATTAATTTTTTCATCAGAAAGGATGAATTTTTTACAAAATAGATAAATTTTTAACCAAATATTTGAATTTTCATTTAAGAAGATTAATTTCTTATCAAAAATAAGAATTTTCAACAAGTTACATAAAATTTCAGCTAAATAGTTGAAACGATGAATATAATGTTGGCTCAAATTTTGTTCAAATTAATTTTAGTTTACTTTTTTTTCAATAAAGAAGAATTTTTCACAAATTTGTTTAATTTTGCATTTAATCGTTTCGTCTAATACTTAATTATTGAATTTTCAAGACAAAAATATGAATTTTCTATAAAACAGTTAAATTTTTAACAAAATAGTAAAATTTTCGTTTCAAAAAGTTATTTTTAAATGAAAAAAAACAAATTTTTAACTAAAATGTGAATTTTCAGCCAAAAAAGATGAATTCTTAACTAGTTGTATTTTTAATTATAAAAAAATTGTTTTTTACACAAAAAGACCAATTTTTAACAAAATACATACATTTTCAATAAAATACATATATTTTCTAACAAATTCTTGAATTTTCGAGCGTAAAATACGAATTTTCCACGAATCAGTTCAATTTTCTACAAAATAAAAGTCAATTTTCAACCAAAAAAATTAATTTTTAACTAAATAGTTGCATTTTAAACAAAAAGAATAAATTTCTACAAAAAAAAATGCATTTTTGACGCACAAGTATGATTATTTAACAAAGTATTTGAAATTTAATTCAACAAAATTTTTTGGTTTTTTAGCCAAAGGGACAAATTTATACCAAAACAATCGAATTTGCAACCAAAAAATATGAATTTGCAATAAAATACATAAATTTTTAACCGCAAAGATGAATTTTTAACTAAGAAGATTAATTTTCTACCAAAAAAGTCGAAGTCTCAAAAAATACATAAATGTTTAACGAAATAGTTGAACTTTCAATTAGGAAAATGAATTTTTTATCAATAAACACAAATTTTTAACAAGTTACATCAATTTTCAACTAAATAGTTTAAACAATAGATTTTTATCTTAGTCTCAATTTTATTTCAATAATTTTTAGTTTACGTTTTTTCTCAGAAAAAAAAAGAATTTTTCACGAATTCGTTTAACTTTGTATCAAATAGTTTTATTTTATAACGAATTGTTAAATTTTTAA
>JAUELO010009562.1:0-11550 GCA_032357855.1 Amphibolips quercusostensackenii
TTCTACAGGTCCTTGTTATTCTTTTTGTCTCCTCCTATTCCTCGGGTTACAGACTTCACCCTCGGCTTTGTATAGGGTGTCAAATCAGCAGTGCGATACGATGTTATAAAATCATTAGAATCTAGATTTTCAATCTTATAGACAGCTGGCGAACTTTTCTTGATTATTTTATAAGGTCCATCTCTTGCTGGTTCGAAATTGGAGTAGTTCATCAGCTTTTTTGTTGAGCACGCGTTATCAAACCATAATTAGATAATATACTTTATGTACTTCTCCTCCTACTTCATACGCTTCTCTTCTGATTAGCGTATTCCTTTTCTCGGTCTTGTTCGTTCTCATGGTCTTTTCAGACATCCTTCGTAATATCGGCGATCTGCATATGGTATGGCGTAACCGCAGAGACTAAATTTTCTACCATTACTATCTCTCGAAGTTTACGTGAGACATCATCTGCTGTTCTTAGTTTTTGAGCGAAAGTCAGAGATGATGGTGTATGACTAGTAGTTTAATTGATGCTGGTATTTATTCCGTATCGGATCGAAGGTAGTCTCTCGGACCAGTCACGATGGTTCCCCTCCACAAAAATGGCGATTTTGGCCTACATGTCCCTGTTCTTTCTCACTACAGGTTTTTTTTTGGGCTAGTGAAATGAAGTAAGTGTCCACCTGTTAGAGCTTAAGGGTATTTTTGCATGATACATTTTCGAGCACATAGTGGAACTATGGATTGTGCCTTTTATGCATCCTCTTGTAGGAATTACCTGTATAATACTTCGTCAGTCATGAAATATCCTACTGATGTCTAGTTGGCCACTACGGTATGATCTGGTTTTTGAAAGCTGTGAATGATCTTTCTTACTTTTTGTTCCGAGAGTTGTTGCTCTCTTTGATCCTTAGTATTTGTTTTTATTAGTTTAACTATTTAAGCGCGTATTCTACATTCCGGTGTATTTTCTCCTTGCCACAAAGGCCGAGAAAGTGTGTCGGCGACCAAGTTTGCTTTTTCTGTTTAAAATATGATCTTCAGAACATATCTATGTAGAGCCAGTGCCCATCAAGCTAGTAGACCGGATGTTGATGTTACATTTTGTAGCTATTGCAGTGCCTGGTAATCTCATCCTACGATGAGCGTTGCTCCGTTTAGATATTCTTAAAATTTTTCACAAACCATACGGCTGCTAGGGATTCTCATTCTGTGGTGTTGTAGCTACTTTCGGCAGGTGTCAAAAGCGAACTCGCGTACTCTATAGGTCTTTCGTACTTTTCTTCACCTTGCATGAGTACTGCTTTAAGAGTTCAGTTGCAAGCATCAGTCCTCAGAATATATGTAAGCATTTTATCAGCTTGACATGAAATCGTAGCGGTGGCAAAAATGACTTTAGAGTTTTGGACATCTGATTTTGTTGGATGGCCTATGCCCACGTGTCACTACATTTTGTTAAGTCGGTCAGTGTTTTAACTTTTTTTTAAAAATTCAGTATAAGCCGTCGAAACCACGTACCTGTCTAAAGAAACGTACGTAAATGTGTCAGGGTTCTGGGTGATGGCATGTTCAAAATTGCCAAAACCTTGTCCGGGTCGGCTTAAATGCCTTCTTGGATTATTATGTGCCAAAGATATTTAATCCTGGTACAAGAAAAAACATATTTTTTTCTCTTTGCTCTGCACTTGAATTTTCTTAGGTGATGGAACACCTTTGCATGTCCGTCAAATTTTCAACAGTAGAAGCGGATAAAACTAACACATCGCCAGTATTCGTTTCGTAGTTCAATTGTTGACATGAAATATGTCTTTTTAGCATTATGTAAAAAATTCTTTCATTTCTAGAATGGGGTACATGTCGCTTGTCGTGATATTATTCAGTCTGAGATAGGCTACACGAACTCTGACTTCAGATTTTTTTATTAAGAACAATGACCACCTGAGCAGCCGATAGTGTTTCGCACTCTTTAATGACGTCACTTTCTTGTATTGATATCAATTCTACGGCTAGGAGCTCTTTTCTTTGCGTAGATGTTTTACTAGGTGGTGTAGCTACAGGTGGATGATCTTCAGTATCCATTCAGTGTTCTGCATAAGGGCATTGAAGAAATTGAATCCAACATTGTCATTTTTTCTGAAGCGACTCCATGTGGTTTTTTTTTAATTTGTCGGGCTAGTTTGAATAATTCTTTGAAATTATTTACATTCTTCCATAGTACCTGTTTCCGAATACGATATAAAAGCAAATCGTAAACCCTAAACCTTACTTAAGTGTTTTCTTTGGATGAGAATAGCTCGTTAGTCTTGAAGATCTTATATTCCGTTGGTTAAACATCGTGTCAATTTTCAAGCATTTTCTTAGCTGAAGAGAACAAAATTGTCACAATGTGCCACATTTACAATTTTTACAAGTAACACGGCAACACAGCGTTTCTGTATGGAAATTTTCAAACTTTTTGTATAATACCAATATCTTTATTTGAACTAAGTCACTCTTCATGGAAACTCGCAACGTACCTAAGCTTTCACTAGTTGAATCGCGGTTTTTGACTGGATTATCTTCTGTTTGTCCACACGTTAGGAGCCATTGTAAGAGTCTTTGTTTTGCAGTTTGATGATGAAGATGCTTGTATAAAAGTCTATAGTAAGATAAGTCAACTTCGAACTGTATTTTAGCAATCAAAATGGACTGTGAACTATATTAACGAAGTTTAAGTGACTTAATTTTAATAAGCAATTGTATTCTAAAGAGTAAAAGAAATTGTAGTTTAAAGAATTACACATATCCATCGACGAGATTTGGCTGACTGTCCGGACTTTTTGTCGTCTCTGATAACATATGCAAAAGACCTGCGCGTCTCCTCCTTACAAGTTTGTCTCATGCTTTTTGCCTACCCCTATTTCTAGTGTTGAAACATTAATTTTCTTATGGATTCGATTAAATTTAAATTACTCGTGTACATCTATATCGGATTTTGCGCTTCGCGATTGGATATTTATTGTTTGTACTCAAAATGCTCGACGAAAATTTTATTTCTAGCTAGCTACCTAGCAATAAAATGTAAAATTCTTTATGTTTGGACATTCATCCTTATCTCGCGTTATTATGCTAAAAGCACGTAAGGATACTTCAAATTAGTTTGATTGATAGCGGGGACTCAGACGCGAAAGTGTTCTGTAGGCCTAAGCGCAAAGAAAATAAAGAGGAAAGTATAAAAAACGGTAGAAACGAAAAGATAGAGAGCAAAAAGCTTAGGGTCAATCGAGCAGTTCACGAATAGGCAGAGGAATGGGGCCGAGAGAGGAAGTTGTGAAGATAAGGTAGAATTGCGATCTGCCCTAAATAATCGAAAGATGTTTAAAACCCCACCGAATAAGGATCAAAATGAAAGGCGTAAAATGATGATAGAGTAATGCATAAAAACATCAAAATTAATAAAAAAAGAGAAAAGGAAATGAAAAAAGAAATCAGGTAAGAAACAGACAAATTAAAAAAGTCGATGATGAAATAAGAAATAAGGAAAACTTTAAAAAAGTATGCAGACATTAGAACAAAGATTAGAAAAGCAAAAAGAGCCAAGTAAAAATAAAGCACAGTTGGAAAGTAAGATTCTAAAAGTAGGAAACTAAAGCTTAGATTTTGGTGGTGAAGAGAGTGGAAATAAGAAGAGAAAATGGCTATAAAAATAATAATAAAAGAAAAAGGTTAATATGAAGAAAAAGGAACTAAGTGATTAAGTGTCTCAAATTGGATGAGAAGAAAATGACAGTGAAACATAAGAGAAGTGATGACAAAAAAGGGGGCGTTGTATGGAAGCTCGGAGAGAATAGAAAATGATTTGACACAGGTAAAAAAAAATATGCAGTGTGAGTTATAAAAATAGTAGAACAAAAAAAAAAGAAATAAAAAAAAGCATGCATTTCGTGTGCAAGATTACAGATGGAAGATGTGTGGTTAAACTAGGACGAAGAAAATGAAGGGTCAGTAGAAAATGAGATGCCACGAAACTAGGAGAGAAAGGAAGGGAGGTAGAAATAAAAAAATTCGTAAGACGCTAAAAGAGACGAGGAATTGAAGAAGAGAATGGAAAATATATTTCGAAAATACAACAGGCTCAGGGAGGAAAAGTAGGGAGCTTATACACAATTTGTCACAATAGGACGTAGTAGTAATTGAGAACCTGGCTTGATAAAAGGGGATGAGAAATAGTAAGGGAGAGTTTTCTAGAAGCGTATAAAGGGCAGGTATGAAGCGCAAAGAGAAAGAATGAAAAAGGCAGAGCAATAAGACTTACTGTAATGGTAGTACGAGCCAAATGTATAACAGAGAAAAAACAAGAAAGATATGAAAGAAACAAGAGAGATTAACAGCGTAATTAGTAGAAATTGGTGGGACAAGGTGGAGGATAGTAGGGTGTATGTAAACGGTGATATGAGAGAGAAGTCGGAGAAGATAAAATAAATAATGGTAAAGAATAAGGGGAGGATTATGCTCATAATAAAGGGAGATTTCATTGCTAAAACAGAAGTCAGAAGAGGAAAAAAGTGGAAAGGAGAGAGCAGAACAAATTTTAACAAGCAGGACTTCTAAACGAGAAAGAAAAAAATTCTTGTTATAAGAGAAGATGAAATGGTTTATGTTAAACGAAGATATAAAATGGGATAAGAAAGGAAAGTTTAATATAAATGAAGAGTAAAAATGGGAACAGCAATTTATTGACTAAGGACGATGGGGTAAGAGAGAAGGTCAAAAAACTAGGGAAAGGGGACTATATAGATTCAAATCACTATTTAAATATAGAACAAAATAAAGTTAAGGTAAAAAGAGCAGAGTAAGAGGATTAGGCAAGGGAAGGTGAAGAAAAGTTTAAGCAAAAGGTTAGAAATTTCAAAATAGAAAAGGGAAATAAGAAAAAGGATATGGAAATAATGATAAAAGAGATAAAAAGAGTATTAGAGTGTTCAAGCAAAGAAAAAGTTAGTGCAGGCGGAAATTGAAGGGAATGGGTTAAAAAATGTACAGAGAAAAAGAAGGAGGTTAGAAAATAATTTTAAACATTGAAAAATTGGAAAATTCGTGGAATAGAATATAGGAAAAAAAGTAGTATACCGAGTTCTGTAAACGAAAGAAAAAAAGAGAAAAAAAGGTTTGAAGAAGAGACGAAGAAGGCTAGGACAGAAGACGAGGTTTAGAAGGTGGTAAATAGAGAGAGAATAAGAAAGAAAGGGTAAATCAGGGTATAGAGAGTGTAAAATGGAATAAAAACTTTATGGATTTGCTAGGGAAGGGTGAAGAGGAAAGTTATGAAATAAGGAAACTATTGTTGGGAAAGGAATGAGGAACAAAATATAACAAGCAAAAAATACTCAATGTGTTCGAAATAATAAAAGATAGAAAGTCGCCTGGATCAGACGAGATTCTTAATAAACATTGTAAACATGGAACAAGAGCAATAAATAAATGGGTCGAAATAATGTAAAACAGAGTATGAAAAGAACAAGTGTGGCCTTTTTTAGAACAGTAAGAGAAGAGTAGTGGTACCCATCGTGAATAAAGGAACATTTTTTAGCCCTCCAAAATATTTTAATTTATTTGAAATTCCATAAAATGCCTTAATCAATTAAGAATTCTGCTAAATATTTTTTAATTCCAAAAATTACCTAAAGTTCTTCAAGATGTTCTGAATAACTTAACATTTTTTCAACTTTTGAAAATTACTTGTAATGTTTTTCAAATCACCGGAAATCTAAACAAAAATTTAAGAAATTCTTTCAAGTTAATAAAATTAATTTAAAATTCCTTAAAATATTTAAAAATATGATAAAATATTTGAAATACGTTGAGACCTTTCAAAGTCCCTTGAAATCCTTAATATCATTAAGATCCTCTGAAATGTCTGGAAATTTATTTAACCACTTAAAAATGTATTAAAATCTTTCAAAATTTTTTAAAATTTCCATTACAAAACTAGAAGGATTTAAAATATTATTAAAATATTTTTTAATTATTAGAATTAATTTATAATTTCTTTATCTACTTAAAATATCAAAAAATCTTTCAGATATTCTGAAATATTTGAAATACCCTGATACCTTTGAAAACCCTAAACATTTTTTTGAAGATCTTGAAAGTGCTCTGTAATTTTTTTAGAAAACCCTAAAAAAATTTTGATATTTTAAAATTCATTTCTTACGACATATTTTTCACATTCATGCATATGCATTTCCAAAATCATCGTTTAATTTGATACCAAAAAAGAACAAAATGTATTAAAATTTTCAACAAAATACATGCATTTGCAACTAACCGGGTTGGCCTGTTGCTATTAAAGATTCGTCGATAGCATGTCCTGAATGAGGAAAAGAAGCTAAAGTAAGCTCAGTCTCGGGTTCCTGTGTCGATTGCCCTTGGCCCATCTCCC
This sequence comes from Amphibolips quercusostensackenii, assembly GCA_032357855.1. Lineage (NCBI taxonomy): Eukaryota > Metazoa > Arthropoda > Insecta > Hymenoptera > Cynipidae > Amphibolips > Amphibolips quercusostensackenii. Next base: position 6,404 of record JAUELO010009562.1, read on the forward strand.
TTATATGAATACCCTGATTTTCGCTTGATCGTTCTAAATCTGCATCTGTATAAAAATTTTCCAGGTTTGGAGCTTTATTCTTCGTCGCTAGTGTTAACCATGTTTTTGCTTGTTTCATTGGTTTTCCTGATTTTTTCCCTTTTCTGCTATCATATCCTGATGATTCTGTAAAAAAGATTTTTGGTATACACAAAACTCATTTAAAAAATTATGAATATTATTAAAGATGAGATAATTTGTATAGAATATGAGGAAATACGTAGGAATATTTAAAAATACATAAGATTATTGTTAATCACCCTAGAATACTTAAAAATACTTCGGGACAAATTTTAAAGCAAATCAAAGAATATGTATTTTTTTAAATCTGTCTGCTACATTGTGCCATACTCGCGAACGTCGCATTCTCAAGTGGTAGTGACCGTCGTTGGTCAGCCGTGTGCTTTTATATAACATGATGTATCAGACATCCTGACTACAAGATTTTTTTGAAAATCGAATTTTCTAAAGAAATGTACGATTCTAGCCCTTTTAATTCCTATAAAGCGAAGCTGATATTTTTCTGTTCAGTTCTGAGTAGTGGAAAGTACTTTTACTTCGCGGAGAGAAAAAAATTGCGTCATCAGCAAATGATGAAAGATACATCTGCGAGCAAGCATTTTGCGATAATGGTTTCCTTACCTAAAAAACTATAGTACCTAACATTTTTAAGGCTCTTAAAAATTTTTTGATTGTCTAAATTTTCGTACATTTTTAAAAATATTCCGAATTTATATTTTAATTAAAATAAATAGAATAAAAAAAATTATAAAATTTGCAAAGTATGTAAAATCTATAATTTTAAATTAAAATTTTTTTTTCTGAAGTGTTTGAAATGTCTGAAAATGATTTAAAATGTTTAAAGTATCAAAACTTCTAACATTTTTAATATTTATAAAATTTAAAAAATTTCTAAAATGTTAAAAATGTCTCAAATTATAAAAATCAATTCATGTTTTCTATTACCTAAATTTTCATAATTTCTTAAATTTTTTCCAAACTTAAAAATTTTTTAAACTCTGATGATTTTAAAAATTTTATTATCTATATTTACCATAGATTCTCAACATATTTAAATTTTTCAAAATTTCCATTTTGCTAATATCAATGTATTTACTGTATATTACAATAGATTGAGAACATCAAATTCTTAAAAATGGAAAATCATATTACTATATTCATATTACTATGATATAATACTGTGTGCATATGCAAAAGCAAATATAAAATATATTGTTAATTAGTATATGCAAAATATTAAGGAATTTCAGAATCGCTATTCTTATTTTTCCATGATTTTTTTAAATTTTTGAAAGTTTTTAAATTTGTAAAATCTATGGTAAATATGAAAAATACAATTTTTCGAAAACAGAGCTTTTGGAAATTTGAAAATATTATAGAAATTGGAGAAAGTTTAGAAATGTTGGAATCTTTAGAAAGTAAGTAGCTTTAAGAATTAAGAAAAAAATTAAAACCATTAGAAATTTTTTAAAAATTAAGAAATATTGATCATTTTGAAAATTTCGATAATTTCAAAAACTTTGAAAATTTTAATCCTTTTTAACAGCTTAGAATTATTGGTTATTTCACCAATTTTAATGATTTATCAAATTTAGAGAATTTTAGATACTTTAGACTTTTTAGAAATTAAGAAATTTTAGAAATCTTGGAAATTTAACAAATTTGGAACTTTTCAGGAATTTCAAAAATCTTAGAAATATAATACCCCTCAGAAAGTCAACTATTTCGTACATTAATTTTAGAAATTTAAGTGGTTCGGGGAATTTTTAACTTTTCGTAACATTAGAAAGTATTAGGAATTTCTATAAGTTTCAAAATTTTGAATATATTTCAAATTTGAGAAAATTTGTAAAATTTCAGAAATTCTAAATTTTATAACATTCTGAAATTGTGATAATTTTCATAATTTCAGAAATTTTGGACGTTTTAAAAATTTAAAGAATTTCAAAAATTTACAGAAATATTTATAATTATATGTAGGAACGCGGCTGACCAAACAAGGGCACTACTACTTGAGAATGCGCTGCTCGCAAGTATGGTGACAATGACTTTTTTATTTAATGACTCACACAATTTCATCGTACAAACATCAAAAATGAGCTTCCAAACCCATCCAAACAACATCCAAACGACGAATAGAAGGATTTTTGAAAAAAATTAAAATTTCTTTCACTGCGTGAAGTTAGCACTTCCATTTTGAAAACTCAATATCTTTTTTAGTTCTGCCGTCCAAACGAAAAAATTTGTCTTTAAAACATGATTAAATGAAGACCCATCGATTCCATTAAACAAAAGTTTAATATTTAATAGTTGGTGTGCTAACTTCACGGACATCTGATAACGTGAAAATACGTTGAAAAAATGAGGTATGAAATTTCGGAAATATACTAATACCTTCTAAATCATGATTGCTGAGAATGTAAACAAATAAGTAAACAATGCAAAAAAAGACCATAAATTTTTAGTTAGTTAAACCGATTTTATACCAAAATATGAATTTTTTACGAAGAAAGTGCATTTTTTCCAAAATAGTTCAATTTTGAACCAGAGGGATGAATTTTGTACCAAAATAGACGAATAATTTTAAACAAAATATATGAATTTATAACAAAATACATAAATTTTCTAACAAATAGTTACGTTTTCACCAAAATATTACAGTTGTAAACATTAAAAAAATGAATTTTCAACTAAAGAAACGAATTTCTAAGAATACTAAAAAATGCTTACTTGTTCGGATTAATGAAATAGCCGAAAAACAATCTTTCTAAGTGAATATAAATATGTAGTTCAATTTTTAATTGAACCATTCTTAATTAAAATATAGAATTTTCGACAATATAAAAAAATTTTTAACAAAGCAGAAAAAAGAGAAAATGACAATATTTCCTGGAAAAATATTTTTAAACATTAATAATTTGTTCAGAAAGATGACAGTTTGCTTACTATCAAAGCTAAAGTACATTTAACTGTGAGTTGTTTTATGTTCCTAAGAAATAATGTATAACAAATTTTTCAGCTCTTTTTTTAAAAAATAACTTTTCTCTATTTTTTCTCTATTTTATTCTCTGTTATTTATAGGCCTTTTATGTTTGAACAACATTTGCGTATAACTTTTTTTTGATTTGTGTCGTTTTTAAAAAAATTAAATTTTCTTTGTTTTATTGATATATTTTGCGATTAAAACAAAAACTAAGTGTCTTATAAAAAATGAATAGTGAAAAATTTTTTAATATATTTTTATGCAGCACATTTTTTAATCACCTTTTTTTGCATCCTGTGTTGTTTTTCGAAAATTCATATTTTTTTCTGTTTTTCCTAGTTTTTTCCACTAAAATGAAAACTACATGTCTTATCTAAAAATTAATAATAACAAATTTGTAGATTTATTTTGAGTAAACCATTTTTGCCTATCAATTTTCATTTGCTCCTTGTGCCGTTTTTCAAAAGATTTTTTATTTTTATTTTTAACAGTATTTTTGCAATTAAAATAAAAACTACTTGTCAAACCTAAAAATTATTTATTAGAAATTTATATTTCTTTTGTATAAACAACACTTTCATATTCATTTTTCTAATAACCTATCGTTTGTTAAAAAATGTGATTGTTTGAAGTTTTATTTTATTTCTCACGATTAAAATGAAATCTACGCATTTTATTAAAAAATAAGTGTTTAACAAATTTATGGCCCTTTTTTTCTGGCAACTTTTTTTCTATTGTTTCTTTTGTAGCTTGTTTCGTTTTTCCAATAATTTCATTTTCATTTTTTATTTTGTTTTTACAAATAAAACTGAAACTGAGTGTCCTATAAAAAAGTATTAATTAATGGATTTGCAGATCAATTTTGGGTGCACATCCCTAGTTTTTTCATGCTATTTTCATAGTTTGCATAGTTTAACCGCAACAAAAAGTTGTTAATTTTTTTTTTAATGGAAAGTTAAATTTTTGATTTCTCAAAAAAATTCAAAATTTTTCATAATTATCTAGTAGGTTCGAATTCTTGAGCACTAATATTAGCAATACACAGAATTTTTAAGTCTCACAAAAAACTTTTAAAGAAATTTTTGAAAATGCCCTGTTTGAATTTTTATTTAAAATATCTGGCTAGCAAACTCGTCCTTTCTTTATACGCCTCAAAAAGGTGCGTCTGAGCTTCTCATTAGAATGAGGTTGTGAAAATAATTATTAACCAAAAAAAAAAAAATTTATATCAAAGCTTGATTGGATCTGTAAACCTAAAAAAGGGGATTTTTAACAAAACAGTTGAATATTAAACTTAAAAATGAATTGAGAAAATTTTTGAATGTTTGTTAGTTTACTACTTTTTTTGCTAAATAGTTTAAGTTTGAAACAAAATCATTAATTTCTATCAAAGAGAAATTTCCTATTAAAAAAAAAGAATTTCTAACAAAATGCATAGATTTTCAACACTAGTTACCTCGAATTATCTGGAGAACAAGTAGATAACAGTAGATTTATCTAAATTGTAGTGTATTAGACTGAATTAAACAGGTAACACTAGGCTAGAAGTTATCTGAATACACGAAGTCGCAAAAAAAAAACATTAAAATGTGATAATATTTAGAGACATTTTGTAATACTTTGAAATATTCTGGAATATTTAGAAATACTTGGCAATACTGTAAAATATCGAAAATAACAAGAATATCAAGAATATTTTGGAATGCAGGAAAATTTACAGAATATATAGACATTTTTCAAAAGTAATCGAGAAATATTGAAGTGTTCAACTTGTCAGAGTATTATTACGATACTCACCACTTCGTTTGATAAGTAGCAAGGCGGTGAGAATTAAAGCCCCAAAAGGGACCCTCATCTTCTTTCTTCGTAGATAAAAATTTATCCCTCAAAACTTTGTAGTGTCAACTTCTGATTTTTCCAACATACACTGTCTGACATATATACCAGCCGACTGATGTAATTATGTAACTAGTATAGTAGATAGTATGTAGAACTGGTATTTACACTTTATAACTGCGTTTTAGTTAGGCGAAAAAAAATGATTGGCTTAGCCAGTGTTCTTTATCATTGATCTAGCTACAAATATTGGTAAAAGGGAACTGCC
>JAUELO010009603.1:0-21132 GCA_032357855.1 Amphibolips quercusostensackenii
CGTAAGAAATCTCATCAGTCAAAGAAAATTTGTAAATGTCGCGAATTCGGATTAGGAGACTTTTCGCTACTTTTGCCACAATTTAATCAGGCCTTCATTTTTTTTGGGGGAAGAGGTGTCGCAGGGCGACTCGCGACAGGGGGACCAGACGCAGATGTCGCAAATTGGTTTTGGGAGACTTGTCGCAACTTTTTCCTCTTTAGAAGAACACTTCAATTTTTCTTGAGGAATTTACGACTGAAAAGACATACACTAGATGTTGCAAATTGGGCTCGAAAGGATGAGCCGCATCCTTGGCCACTTAAAAAGAACAATTGAATTTTGCGTGGGATAGAGATGCCACAGGAAGTCTTGCGTCTGGCAGACAAGCCGCGGATGTCGCAAATTGGGTTTGGGAGTGGCGCAACTGTTTCTACTTTGAAAGAAAAACTTTTGCCACGATGTAGTAGAATTTCCATATTTTGGGTGGACGGAAGGGATGCCGTAGAGAGCCCTGCGGCTTAAAAATGCACAAAGACTTTCGGCTAGGGAGGCAAACAGCAAGTGTAACAATTGGGGTTGGAGGCTCTCTGCAAAATTGAAAATTTGCTACAGAGAGTAACCGCAGATGTGACTTTTCTTTAGGAAGATATTTCGCAAATAGACTTGCCGCACGTAACTTTATGCGGAACCGAGAATTCAACTGCTTGATCAAAAACTAACTTTTTTCTCAACATTTACATTCCTGGGTTAAATATTCAACTCTTCTGCAGAAAAATCATGTATTATGTTAAACATTTGTCTTCTTTTGTAATTTTGAATCCGCAAAAGTATTGGGGTATAAAGTGATATCTGACATTGGAACCATCCCTATTTATTAGAAGAATGTCATATGTAGATAAGTTCATTTTCATATTTTGTCTTGCAGAATTAAGTTCAGAGAGCAACCCCATATTACGACCTTACTCGTATATTGATGAAGAACAAGAGTCTGTTCGTCTTCCTAGAGGATCTTTTTTTTCTCGTGGCAGATCTCCTCCTCGTTATGCTCCAGTAAAAAAATATCCTATTCCTTGTGATTATCGGATTCAAAATGTTGGAACTCGTGCACTTCTCCGTGTACTATTTGGAGAGGAAATTGGTCCCCTTTACAGCATAAGCCTACCTGCTAGGGTACTAGTATCACCGGATAAATTAATTGTTGGAAAATTAAATACTTATGGTGTTTTGTTAAGATTATATTATACAGTATTATATGGGCGCAACCCGGTTCAAGTAGACTCAAACACCGGTGAGATTCGGCCAATGCCCGAGACTGTAATTAGGGAGATACCCTTCAACCGTGCGATTGAGTGAAAATTTTACATTTCACAATTTAAATTAATTCAAAAAAAAAAAATGTAAATCGAAATTTGGAAGCAATGAAATAAAAATATGAAGTGTAAATCAATATTTTCATTTAACTTGTCAAATGTGCATAATTAAAGCTTCGGCAAAGATACCGTTGTATCAACAAAATCTGTTTTGCTGAAAGATTTGTTTAAACTGTGAGCATGTGTTAATATACTTCGTTCTATAATATAATTTTTTTGACAGGCATATACACAGTGAAGAATCTGAAAAGAATTTCTTATCATGCTATGCAAATAATTTGTAATCAAAGTAGTTTTATTGATTTAACGTTATCTCTGCCAAAACTTCGAATATAAAAATTTATTCTTTGCAAAAAATAACTGGCTTTATATGAAATTTAAGCAGAGGTGATATGTTACAAATAATTCTGTATTTCAGTATATTGTTTGGATATTATGGGTCCCCAATGAAAACATTTTAATTGACATATTTAAATTTTATTTAATATTTCGGCCCGCACCCGGATCCATTAATTCCTTATGGGTAGGGGTCTGCCCCTGCACGTCGTGAATTCCTGAGGGTTCGGATCCGGACCCTAACCTTTGAATTTCTTAAGAGTCCAGGTCCAAACCTGGATCCTTAAATCCTTTAAAGTCCGCACTTGCACACTTAAAATTCCTACGGATCCAGACCCAAACCTTAAAAATTGTTAAGAGTCTAGGTCCGAACCCGGAAACTTTGATTTTTTAAGGTCCGCATCCGCACCTTTCAAATTTCTAAGGGTTCGGATCCAGACCCAAACCTTTAAAATTCTTAAGAGTCTGGGTCCGAACCCGGAACCTTTAATTTCTTATGGTCCGCACCCGCACCTTTTAAATTCCTAAAGGGTTGGATCCGGACCCAAACCTTTATAATTCCTAAGAACCCAGGTTCAAACTTGGATCCTTCAAATCCTCAAGGTCCGCACCCACACCCTTTAAATTCCTAAGGATTCGGAATGAATCCGATCTTTTTCAATTCTTAAAAGTCCAGGTCCAACCCAGAATCCTTAAATTTTTCAAGGGTACGGGCCCGCATCCGGACCTTTTGATTTCATAATGGTTCGGATTCAACCCTTAACCCCCCTCCTCCCCCATACTGAGTTTAATAAAAATCTACTAAATTATTAAACGAATTTTAAATGTAAGTAAAACTTTAAATTTTTTAATGTGAGTAAAACTTAAAATTTTTTTTATATTTTGACCCTAAATTCATGTTCTGTGTCCCAAAATACTTTCGCACCAGATATAAAACACACTATAAAATGTCACACTATAAAATTCTTCGCACTAAATTTTATGGAAATCTCCTAAATTGCTACTTTTTCAAAAATTGAGTTATATTATTGAATTTCTTAGTTTTTACCACAAATTTAAATTAAGTTTCATGGAAATCCACAAATTTAATAATATCTTTGAACTTTTAGTGAAATTTTACAATTTTTTTATTTTAACCCAAAGTTTCTGTTCTGTACCCCGTAAACCTGCCCACTACTAAGTTTAATGTAAATCTATCAAAATAATAAAATTTCAAAATTTGAGTAAAATTTGTGAAATTTAAAATTTTAATCCTAAATTAAAAAGGTTAAAAGGTTCATGCAGGGATTAAATCTGGACCTTTAAAATTCATAAGATTTTGGATTTGGAGCTGAACCTTTTAAATTCTTAAGAGTCTAAGCCCAAAGCTGAATCCTCTAATTCCTTAAAGGAATGCCTCTAATTCCTTAAAAATTTCTAAAGGTTCGGATACGGAACCGTATTTTTTTAATTCTTAAGAATCTAGGTCTGAAGCGGAACTCTTCAATTTTTCAAAAGTATGGGTCCGCACCCAGATTTTCAAAATTTCCAAGTGTTTGGATCTAGACGCAAAATTTTTAAATCCTAAAGATGCCAGGTCCAGACGCGGATCCTTTTATTCCTGAAGGGTACGGGTCCACACCCGGACCTTTACGATTCCTAAGAGCTTGGATCCAGAACCATACCTTTTAGATTCCTAAGTGTTTGGATCCGGACCCGAACATTTTTAATTCTTGAAAGTCCATGTCCGAACCCGGAACCTTAAATTCCTTAAGGCTACGGGTCCGCATCTGGATATTTTAAATTGCAAATGAGTTCAGATAAGAACCTGATTTTTTAAAACGCTTAAGTGTCCAGGTCCTTACATGGATCCTTTTAGTCCTTAAGGGTACGGGTCCGCACCCGGACATTTTAAATTCCTAAGAGTTCGGATCCGGAACGGGTCCTTTTAAATTCTTAAGAGTTTAGTTCTAAAGCCGAACCCCTTAATTCCTAAAGGGTACAGGTTCTCTTCTAGATCTTTTAAATTCCTAAGGGCTCAGATCCGGATCCGAAACTTTTAAGTTCTTAAGAATTCAGGTCCGAACACGGATCCTTAAATTCCCTAAAGGTACTGGTCCGCACCCGGATATTTTAAATTCCTGAAAGCACGGATCTGGACCCGAACTTTAAAAATGTTCGAGAGTTTAGGTTAGAACGCGGATCCTTTAATTCCTTAAGGGTACGGGTCCACACTAAGACCTTTCAAATTTCTAAAAGTTTGGATCCAGAACTAGACCGAACCAGCTGCGAAGCCGAATCCTTCAATTCCATAAAGGTACGGGTCGGTAACCGGACCTTTTGAATTCCTGTAGATTCTGAATAGATCTGATTCTTCCAAATTCTTGAGAGTCCAGGTCCAACCCCGGATCCTTTAATTCCTTAAAAATACCGGTTTGCACCCGAACTTTTTAAAATTCTAAATGTTCAGATCTCGACCCAAACCTTTTGAATTTTTAAGAGTCCATGTCCGAAACTGGCCCCTTTAATTTCTTAAGAATACGGGTCCGCACCCGGACTTTTTAAATTTCTAAGGGTTTGGATCTGGACCTGAGCCATTTAAATTCTTAAGAGTCCAGGTCCGAACCTAGACTCTTTAAATTCTTATGGGTCTGGGTCTGGACCAGACCCTTGCAGGACCATTAAGTCAAAAATATTACAATTTAGAATAAATAAGCTTGTTTTTAGCTTTTTCTCGTATTCTTCTACACATATCTACATATTGAAAATATTAAAGGACAGGTAATTTTTTTCGCGGGTACTATTTTTTCAGAAATAGCCTCGGCGAGACCAATCAATTTTAAAATATCAGGAGTGCTGCCTTATACAAACTTCAATATTCCGTGACCGTTCTAAAAATTTTCTTTCAGGTATAAAAACAATCATAAATCTAGGACATTTAATCTTACACCTAGGAACATTCAAGAATTCCAAGAAATGGACGAAATTCACTAATTTAAAAAAATGTAGAGATGTTAAATTTCTGTAAAATTCATCATATTTAAGAAATGTAGGGAATTTAGAATATTCAAAATTCAAAAAATATTAGGCAATTTGGAGAAATTAAGGGAATTCAAAGAATTCGAGGAACTCAAAATATTCCATAAATTTAAAGAATTTGGACTGTTCAAGGATTTTTAATAACTTGAGAAATTCAGAGAATTCAGAGACTTTCGAATAATTAAGGAATATGGGTTATTTGAATATTTCTGGGAATTAAAAATATATCAGGGATTTTAGAACATTTAGGAAATTCACGAAATACAAAATATTCAAAATATTCCAAGAGTTCAGAAAATTCCGAATATTAAGAAACCTAGATGAATTCAGGTAAATAAAAAAGTTAGTAATTAAATTAATCTAGAATATTTTAAAAATTCCACAAATGTAAGGAATATCAGATAATTCCACGAATTCCAGAAATCCAGAAGATTCAAAGAATTTAACGAATTCAAGCAATTTAAGGGATTCAGAGAATTTAAGGAGTTTAATGTATTAAAAAAATTCAAGAAATTAAGGGAGTTCGGAGTATTCAATGATTTTAGATAATTCAAGGAGATCAGAAAACTCAAGGAATTCGGAATATTTGAGGATTTAAGGTAATTTAAAGAATTCAGAGAATTCAAGGAATTCTGAATATTAAAAATATTCGAGGAATTCAGGAAGTTCAAAATACTAAAGAATTTCAGATAATTCAAGAAATTCAGGGAATTTAGAGAATTCATAATATTAAAGGATTTTAGATAATTCAAGGAATTCAGAGAATCCAAAGAATTTCAGGTATTTGAAACATTCAAGGAATTCAGGGTGTTCGGAATATTTAATGATTTCAGATAATTCAAGAAATTCAGGGAATTCGAAATATTGAAGGATTTCAGATAATTTGGGAATTCCACGGAATTCAGAGAATTCGGAATATTAAAGGATTTTATATAATTCAAGAAAACCAAAAAATCCAAAGAATTTTAGGTATTCAAAACATTTGAGAAAATGCAGGAAGTGCGAAATATTTAAGGATTTCACATAATTCAAGAAATTTAGGAAACTCAAAATATTGAAGGATTGCAGATAATTCAAGCAATTCAGGGAATTCAGTGAATTTAAAATATTAAAGGATTTCAGATGATTTAAGGAATCCAGGGAATTCAGAGAATTCGGAATATTAAGGGATTACATATGATTTAAAAAGTTCAGAGAATACAAAGAATTTCAGGTATTCAAAACATTCGATGAATTCAGGGAGTTCGGTATATTTAAGGTTTTAAGATAATTTTAGAAATTTAGGGAATTTGAAATATTGAAAGATTTCAGATAATTCAGGAAATCCACGTAATTCAGAGAATTCAGAATATTAAAGGATTTTATATAATTCAAGAAAACCAGAAAATCCAAAGAATTTTAGGTATTCAAAACATTTGAGAAAATGCAGGAAGTTCGAAATATTTAAGGATTTCAGATATTTCAAGAAATTTAGGAAATTCAAAATATTGAAGGATTGCAGATAATTCAAGCAATTCAGGAAATGCAGGGAATTTGAAATATTAAAGGATTTCAGATAATATGAGAAATCCAGGGGATTCAGACAATTCGGAATATTAAAGGATTTTATTTAATTCAAGGAATTCAGAGAATCAAAGGAATTTCAGGTATTTATAACATTCAAAGAATTCAGGGAGTTCGGAATATTTAAGGATTTTAGATAATTCAAGAAATTTAGTCAATTCGAAAAACTGAAGGATTTCAGGTCATGCAAGCAATTCAGGCAATTCAGGGAATTTGGAATATTGAAGGATTCAGATAATATAAGGAATCCAGGGGATTAAGAAAATTCGGAATATTACAGGATTTTATATAATTCAAGGAATTCAGAGAATCAAAAGAATTTCAGGTATTCGTAACATTCAAGAAATCTAGGGAGTTTGGAATATTTAGGGATTTTAGATAATTCAAGAAATTCAGGGAATTCGAAATACTAAAAGATTTCAGATAATTCAAGCAATTCAGGGAATTAAGGGAATTTAAAATATTGAAGGATTTCATATAATTCAAGGAATCTAGAAAATTCAGAGAATTCGGAATATTAAAAGGATTTTATATCATTTAAGGAATTCAGAGAATCCAAAGCATTTTAGGTATGCAAGCATTCGAGGAATTAAGGGAGTTTGGAATATTTAAGGATTTTAGATAATTTAAGAAATTCAGGGAATTCGAAATATTGAAGGATTTCAGATAATTCAAGCAATTCAGGGAATTCAGGGAATTTGAAATATTGAAGGACTTCAGATAATTTAAGAAATCCAGGGAACTCAGACGATTCGGAATATTATAAGATTTTATATAATTCAAGGAAATCAGGGAATCCACAGAAATTCAGGTATTCAAAACATTCAAGGAATTCAGGGAGTTTAGAATATTTAATGATTTTAGATAATTCAAGAAATTCATGTATTTCGAAATATTGAAGGATTTTAGATAATTCAAGCAATTTAGGGAAATCAGGGAATTTAAAGTATTGAAGGACTGCAGATAATTTAAGGAATCCAGGGAACTCAGACAATTCGGAATATTAAAAGATTTCATATAATTCAAGGAATTCAGGAAATTCACAGAAATTCAGGTATTCAAAACATTCGAGGAATTTAGGGAGTTCAGAATATTTAATGATTTTAGATAATTCAAGCAATTCAGGGGATTCAGGGAATTTAAAATATTGAAGGATTTCAGATAATTCAAGGAATCTAGGGAATTCAGAGAATTCGGAATATTGAAGGATTTCATATAATTCAAGGAAATCAGAGAATGCAAAGAACTTCAGGTATTCTAAACATTCGAGGAATTTAGGAAGTTCGGAATATTTAAGGATTTCAGATAATTCAAGAAATTCATGGAATTCGAAATACTGAAGGAAAATGATAATTCAAGCAATCCAGGGAATTTAGGGAATTTGAAATATTGAAGTATTTCAGATAATTTAAGGAATCCAGGGAATTTAGAGAATTTAAAAAATTTAAAAATATTCAAGGAATTCAGATAATTCAAGGAATTCAGAGAACTTACGAAATTTGGAATAATGAAATATTTCAGATAATTAATGAAATTTGGGGAAGTCAGGTCTAACAGAGAATTCAAGAAATTTCGGTTGTTTAAAAAATTTAAGAAATTCAGGGAATGCAAATGTTCTAGGATTCTAGATAATTTATGGAATTCAGAGAATTCCCCAAATGTTATAATGACAGAATTAATTTCCAATAAAAAATGTATTTTTAACCAACAGAGCAAGAATTTATAGCAAAATTGTCTTATTTTCAACCAAAGTAATGAATCTTCATAAAAATGAATTCTTAACAAAAATATACATATTTTCAAACTAAAAAGAGGAATTTTTAACCAAGAAAGATTTTTCCGTCGATTAAGAAAAGAAATTATCATCCAAAATGTTAAGTTTTTAACGAATGAAATAAATTTTCGACTCAAATCATAAATCTTCCACCAAAAAAAATGAATTTTCAACCAAACGTTAAATTTTCTACCAAAAAAGACAATTTTTAACAAATGAAATGTATTTTTAACTAAAAAAGATAAATTAAAAAAAATAAAATATTTCAATCTTTAACCAAGAAGATTCAATTTTTATAGAAAAGATTAATTTTCGACAAAAAGTGCAATAGTCAAATTTTCAGTTAAAAATATCAATGTAAAAAAAATACTAATTCTGAAACAAAGGAATAAATTTTCGACCAAAAAGATACATTGTCAATCAGCAAAATTAATTTTCTACTAAAAAAAATTATTTTTAACAAATATAAATTTAAAATTGAACGTTGAATATCCAACCCAAAAATGAATTTTTTACCAAAGAAGACAATTTTTCAAGAAAATAAATGAATTTCCGACTAAAAAAGAACAATTTTAAATAAAAAATAGAATATTTCTATTTCAAGTTAGAAAGGCTAATTTTCAACCGAAGAAATAAATTTTTGATAAAAAGATAAATTTTTCAAGCAACAAGATTAATATTCTACCATAAATAAAATATTTCAATTTTTAGTTAGAAAGAAAAATATTTTAACTAAACAGATAAATTTTCAGCCAAAAAGATTAAATTTCTGTAATAAAAGATCAATTTTCGACAAAAAATAAAATACTTAAATTTTCAGTTGAAAATATCAATTTTCAAAAAAAAAAAAATGAGGTGATAGTTAATTAATTTCAAGAAAAAAGAATTGTTTAAACAATTGATTCTGATTGTAAGCAAAAAACTCTTTGAATAATGCTAGTAATTAAGGTTTTTCTCTGAAGTTTTTAACTTTTTGTCCACTTTTTAATTAGAGTGAAGCAATAATTAATTCAAGTTAACCAAAATTTTTTTTTATACAATTTATTATTGTTGTTGATAATTTTCTCTTTGATTAATGGTAGAAAGCTGCGGTTGTTTCTGAAATTTTCAACTATTTGTCTATTTCTCACTTGGAGTGTCTTAATAATTAATTAAATTCAGCAAAAATCATTGTTCAAACAAACTTTTATTGTTTATAACTATCTTCATCTATATTAATGCCAGATAGTTGTGGTTTTTTCTAAAAATTTATCATTTTTCCACTTTAAATTTTTACACGTCCTCAAAAATGTCCAAAAAACATGTTGTTGGGACTTTTGACTCCATTTTTCTTGAAAACTAGAGCCAATTCTCTACTATCGTCTTTGGGTGCAGATTTTACAGAAATAAAGCTATCGAAATCAGTTATCATTGGTCAAGTGGCAAATTCCATGTCGGACAGTATAGTCAAATTAAATTCTAGCTTGATAAATAGTTCATCTAGAAATACCTTGAAAATGTATTTTTTATGTTTTTTAAATATGATGTTAAAAATAAAATTGTAACGTATTGTAAGTAAATGAAGAAAATTGTGTTACTCGTATTGAATTTACTAGAAAATTCTCGCTATAATTGAAGATTGATAACGTTGGCTCAACAAAAATCTATTTTTCTGGAATCTATATTTAATCTGTGATTAGATGATGAAATAGTTTGTTATGATGTTATATGGAGACTACGTCGTATATTAGAAAATCCTTGATCAAGAATCTCTTGCCCTATACTATGAATTTAGTTTTACAATCAAAATATTTTTGATTCAACCTTATCTCTGTCTGGGCTTTAATTAAAGAAACTTCTGTAAACTATATTCCACGAAACGTCAGCAAAATTCGCAGTTTTGCATACGATTTAAACCCAGAACACTTCCTTTCATTTTAATAAAAATTTACTTTTTTGGTAAATTCAAGTAAATTAATAAAGTCATTATTTTGTTGAAAATTGGTCTTCTTGTGTTAAAAATTTCGACTTGAAGTCTTAGGAATTCAAAATGTTTTGTATTAAATTTAATATATTTAATATCTGCAATATTTAATTAAAAGACGTTACGTGAATAAAGTAAAATGACATAGATAAGAGTTTAAATAATTCTTATTCTTCTACTCTGACGCAATGAATTGTAAATACGTTTTTAGTCTTGTATAAGCGAAAAACAAGTTTTATTATTTTTTGTCATATGCGGCTACCCAGAGAAAAAGTTAATATTGAATCAAGAAAATATCTTTATGAATACGAACGGTCAAATATTTACCTTATCCAACAAACTATTTCTTTCAAAAGAATGTTTTAGATTGCAGCAATTTATTTTTCGGTACTGAAATATTTCTCTTGAGATAGGACAAATTTTCGTAAATCATAAGAATAATGTACCTTCTATATTTGTACCAATATTTTTTGATTGACTGCTAAATTTTTTCGTCATTTCTTTCAATAAAGTTGTAAATGTTACACAGGAATCGCTTTTTTATATTAATTTTTTTTTCTGTAATCGATTTGCTATATTACACTCAGAAAAATGTTTGAATTAATGACATTGTTTTTTTGATATAGGGTCCGAAAAATATTTTATTGATTCCAAAAAATATTTTTTTGATTCAAATAAAATTTATTTAAATCAAACACAAAATTGTTTCGCTTCAACAAATTTTGTTTGATTCATGCAAACATTTTTTCGAGTGTACTAATTTACATGATTTACAGGGTAAATTAAAAAAATTCACAAAATTTAGTGAATTTCATGAAATTCAAGGAACTCGTGCAATTCAGAGAATTTAAGAAATTCAGGGTGTTCAAAGAATTACAAAAATTTAAGGAATTTAGGAGATTTAAAGTATTCAAGAGATTTTAGGCATTTAGAATAATCAATAAATTCAGGGAATTGGAAACATTAGTAGATTTCATATAATTGAAGGTACTTGAAGAATTTAGGAAATCACGAATAATTACGGAATTTACGATATTCGAATTTTTTAAGAAATTTAGAGAACATTAGGGGTTTTCAGAATATTTACAGGATTAGGGAAGTTTACAAAAATTTCGGAATTTTCTTCAGTGACTAAAAAATTCTGCATTTAGGAGATTCACTAAACTTAGAGAATTTTAGCAAATGTAAGGAATTTATTAAATTTAGATAATTTTACAAATTTTAGGAGTTTAGAGGATCCAGAGAATTTTACGAGTTCAGAGAGTTCTGGGATATTCGAATAATTAAGCAATATTTTATGTATGGATATTTCTAGGAATTGAGACAAAGTCAAGAATTTCAGAATAGTTAAAGGAATTTAGGAAGTTTAGTTAATTTTTGGAATTTTCTCAATTGACTAAAATAACCTGCGTTCAGAAATATTCAGGGATTTTGAATAATCTATGGTATTCAGAGAAATAGGAAAATTCAAGATATTCAAACTTTTCAAAGAATTCAGGAAATCCCGAATAATAAACGAATTTAGGAC
Source organism: Amphibolips quercusostensackenii (assembly GCA_032357855.1). Taxonomy (NCBI): domain Eukaryota; kingdom Metazoa; phylum Arthropoda; class Insecta; order Hymenoptera; family Cynipidae; genus Amphibolips; species Amphibolips quercusostensackenii. Next base: position 11,535 of record JAUELO010009603.1, read on the forward strand.
ATTTGGGAATATTTAGGAATTTAGAAAGTATCAGGGATTTCAGAGCATTTAAGGAATCCAAGTAATTCATGGAATTCAAAATATTTAAAGACTTAAGGGAATACAAAAAATCGAGAATTTTCGGATATTCGCAGAATTAAGAGAATTCTAGGGACTTCCAAGCAAAAGTAATTTAACATTATAAAATTTTAGGAAATTCTAAAAATTCAGAAAATTTTAAAGGATTTCAGAAATTCAGGAATTTCGGAATGTTTAAGGATGTTGAATAATTTTAAAAAAGCATAGAATTTATAGAATTTTGAATTATTAAGATATTAAAAATATTATAATATTTCTGAAAATTTAGACAATATCAGAAATGTCAGAACATAAGAATTCACGAAATTCAGACAATTCAGAGTTTCCCACGAATCCAGGAAATACTAAAAATCAAGGGTTTTAGAATATCTGAAATATTAAGAGAATTCTAGGCACATCCCAGCATTCTGGCAATTCAAAAAATCCAGAGAATTAAAGAATTACTAAAATTTCGAACATCAAAAGAATTCAGCAATTAGGAACATTTAAAAATTTCAGGAAACTGTAGGAATTTACTGATTTTTGAAAATTGCGAAATTTTATGAAATTCAAGGAATTATCGGAATTTAACATATCCAAGAAATTTAGGGAATTCAGAATATGCACAATTTTTAAGAAATTCTAAAAGATTCAGGAAATTTAGAGAATTCGAAGAGTTCAGAACATTACAGGAATTTAAGGAATTCGGAAGATTCAAGGATTTCAGATAATTTGAGGAATTCAGGCAATTTAGAATACTTAAAGATTTTACATAATTCTAGAAATTCAGCGAGTTTTTAATATTTGAGGATTTCAGTTAATCCAAGGAATTTTGAGAAATAAGGCAATTGTAAAATTTCAGGATTTCAGATAATTCAAGAAATTCAGAGGATCCAAAGAATTTCAGGTATTCAAGATATTTGAGAAATTCAGGGAGTTCGGAATATTCCAGGATTTCAGATAATTCAAGGAATTCAGGGAATTAAAAGAATTTGGAATATTGAGGATTTTAGATAATTTAAGAAATTCAGAGAATCCAAAGAATTTCAGGTATTTAAAATATTCAAGGAATTCAGGTCGTTTGGAATATTAAAGGATTTCAGATAATTTGAAGAATTCAAGAAATTTAGGAAATTCATCATATCCAGAGAATTCAAAAAATTTCAAGACTTCAGAGAATACAGAAAATCGAGGCTTTTTGAATATCCGAAGAATTAGGAGAATTCTAGCGACTTCCAAACATTTAGGTATTTTAATAAATCTAAAGAATAAAAAGAATTCTCGGAATTCAGAACATCAAAATAATTAAGAAAATTAAAAAATTCAAGAATTTCAGGGAATTAAAGGAATTCACTGATTTATAAATATTGAGAAATTCAAGGAATTCAGGGAATTCCCTATATTGAAGGAATTTAAAAATATTCTAAAATTTTAGGAAATTCTGAGAAATACAGGAAATTTTCGAGAACTCAGAGTATTCTGTGAATTCAGGGAATTTGAAATATTTAGGAATTTCAAATAATTCAAGAAATGCAGATAATTCAGGGAAATTTAAATAAATAAGGAATTTAGAATATTCTAAAATTGAATTATTTCTGTAAATTAAAAAAATATCAGAAATATTCTAAACGTTCAGGGAATTCCCGGAACTCAAAAAATTTAGATTATTCTAAGATTTCGGAAATCTCAGAATATTTGAGAAATTAAGACAAATTAAGATGAATGAAAAAGGCATTTATTTAAAATACTCAGAATATTTAATGAATTCAGAAAGGATGAAGAATTTAACAAGTTTCTCAAACGAATGAAATATTCTAAATGCAGGTTATTTACGAAATTAAGAAAATTGTATTAAATTAAAGGAATTTAGGAAAGTAAGAGAATTTTCCAAATGCTAGAAATTCGGAAGATATAAAGAGTTAAGAGAATTCAGGAGATTCAAAGAATTCAAAGAATTTGATCTATTTAAAATATTTGAGGAATTCGAATTCGAGGAATAAATTCAAGGAATTGAGAGAATTCAGGCAATCCGGAATATTTAGGAATTTTAGATAATTCAGGGAATTTAGAGGAATCAGGGATTCGGAGAATTCAGGGATTCAGAGAATTCAAAGAATTTCCTATGTTTAAAATATTCAAGGGATTTAGGGAGTTTGAAATATTCAAGGATTTTAGATGATTCAAGTAATTTAGAAAATGTAGGGAATTCTAAATATTTTTAAAGATTTCAGATCATTTAAGAAATGCAGAGAATTTAGGAGATTCAGAGAATTCCAGGAATTTCAGGTATTAAAAATATTTAAGGAATTCAGGAAATTCGGAATATTTAAGGATTTCAAATAATTCTAATAATTCAGGAAATTCCGAATATTTAAGGATTTTAGATAATTCAAGGAATTCAGGAGATTAAGAGAATTCGGAATGTTCAAGGAATTTAGGTAATTTATGGAATTTAGAGCAATTAGAAAATTCCGAATAATAAACGAAATTTAAGATATTTGAAGATTTTTGGGAATCAAGAAAGTATCAGAGATTTTAGAGGATTAAAAAAATTCAAGAAATTCATGGAATTTAAAATATTTATAGAGGTAAGTGTATACATAAAATCAAGAGTACCAGAATATCCGAAGACCTGGAAGAATTCTAGGAAACATTTAAGTATTCCGGGGAATCAGAGAAATTCACTAATTTTGAGAAATTCAGAAATTTCAAGGAATTTAGGGAATTGTGAAGATTTAAAAGTTCAAAAATTTTAAGAAATTTAGAGAGATTCCCGAAATGTAGAGAATTCCAATAATTCAGAATATTTAAGGAAATCAGTGGATTCAGAGAATTGAAAATGTTTCGGGTAATTTAAAAGCAATAAAGGAATTCAGTAAATTCGCGAGATTGAAGGAGTTGCAGAAAATTATAACATTTTAGGATTTCAGAATAGTCAAGGAAAACAAGATATTCAAGGTGCCCAAGGACTTCAGGAAATTTACAGTTTTAAATGCTAGGTTGTAAAATTATATAAATTGCAAAGCCTTATAGTAAAAATTCCTTCATTTTCATAACTTTCACATTTCTGAAAGTGTGAAATCTCATGTATTTCTCATTTACAGGTGGGTTGATATCAAGGGCTTTGAATTGGGATTTATTAAATTATTTGAAGATTTTAGTTTAAAATTTGTTAACTCTCTAATACTTTATCGAGCAATTGTGGACTTTTTAGGGTAATAGGAATAATTCAACTAAGCATTAGTTTAAATTATTTTTCCAACCCTATAATATATTTATTTTCAAACGATACAATTTTCAGAGATTTGAAAATAATAATAACAAACAATTTCCAATTTATTGATAAAATTTTATACTGTTTCAAATGCTTTGAGTCAAATCTATTCAATTTCAAGCGATTATAGTTTGGAATAATTTAGTGGTAAAAGTTTCATGCTGAAAGCTGACCAATAAGATTTAAACTTTTTTAACTGATGTGATGCGTCAAACACAATTATTTTAAAATATTCGTTTCCAATGATTAATTTTATTCTGTTATAAAATTTTCAAAATTTAGAATTACTCCTAAAGAATGTTATGTGTTATCAATTAAACTTAAAAATTTTTCTCTCACACTGCAAAAACTTGTAAAATATTATCAATAATAATAAATTATTATATATTCACCAATAGAATTTAGGAAAGCAGATAAGCCGAGGTACACAGTACCGGCGGAGATCCACATTTTCTATCCGAGTAAACGATAGTAGATGCTACTGATTTAGGGAGAGATCCGGGAACTGCGTAGATATTAAAATTTCTCCAAGGTGTTTTGGTACATATACTAGGGACGTGGAAGGGGATTATAAGTGGAAAGGGATTATTAGTGGAAGGGAAAGACGTTGCAAGGGAAAAAAGAGATAGTGTACAAAGGCTTCCTGTTTCAGAGGAATGGGGGAGTGGATGTTCATACAAAGGAGAGAGTTAGGAAGGCGAATGTGGCGATGATGAAGGTATGAGAAAATAAAATTGTTTAATACCCTAGTAATGAGGGAGCTATTGTATAGAGTGTAGGTGTGAGGGTAAAGGGCAAGTGAAGAGGTAAATAGAATACAGAAGAGATATGTAAATTGGAGACTTGGGTAAGCACGGAATACACCTAATTAAATTGATAGGAAAGAAAGGGGGAAAACGAGTTCAGGGATTCTAAGAGGAAATCGGTTATGAGGAGATATTCTTAAAAGAGGAGGGAAGTATGCTGGTTCGGGAGAGTTGGTAGGAGAAGGGGAACAGGAGAGAAGATGGGAATATGTAGGTGGAAAGAGACAGGTATTATAAAGAGAATGGGCTGCAGATGGATAAAGTGGTTAGAATGCACGTAGATGGGAGTATGAGGTATAAGAGTATGAGGTAGTCGAGAAAATAGTTATGAGAGAGAGAAAGTAGCAGGATAGGAGAGAATAAGAAGGTAAGGGTTTAGTGAAACTGTGGGTTGATTGCACCAAGGGAGAGAGCCGAATGTTTGAGTAAGAAAAGAGAAAAAGGAAGTCAGGAGCTCATAGCAAGCATAAAATGTGGTTTCATGGAGGGTCTTAATAGGTTCTGGCTTTCCAGGGAGTAGGGGATGTGTGAATTGTGCGGAAAGGGGTATGCAAGTATTTATCACTGGTTGGAGGATTACGAGGGCATGTAACGGAGTAGGTTAAGCATAGAGGTATTGGTGCATGAAAGAGGGGACGAAACGACACTAGTGTATTCACGGAGGCAGAGTTTGGCAATGCGTCACAAGGCGCAAAAATAAGGACACGCGTGCAAGGTGAAGCGAGGAAGACAAGGCGATAAGAGCGAGCGGTCATTTGATTAGAGTGTGGATTGGTATTAGTTTGTAAGAAATAATTTTGAGGAAATTATGTTAAAATAAAGGTATATGCACGTCAATTTTGCAAAGCCAGTAGGCCAAAAAATAAACGTTTATCTACCTATCTATATACCACGTACATAGGTAACTTTTATTTGTTAACTCTCTCGTTTTCACCTTCTCACCCCTCCCCTTATATGTAATATAGCAGAAACTGCGTCGTGAAAAACATATATCAGCATATGCGCACAAATTTTAGTTTAAATAAATGTTGCAACAAAATATACTTTTATTAGTTTTACGTTATCTCTGCCAAGGTTTCTTTCATTAAACATATCTATATAAGTGTACATATTTATAAAAATGAGAGGTAAAAAATGATAGGCCTGTCTCTTTTTGCCAAGCATTTTTTGTAATTATTAGAATAAAATTACCTGAAATTATCCCTCTTATTATTTTTTTGTTAAATTTTTTTGAAAGGACATTTTTTATGCCGATGGCTGCACGGCAACAGGGAGTGTTGTCTCGACCAGTGCCCTTGGGATATCAGACGACCTCCCAGAATATATAGTCTAAACCTTGTATTTAGGCTTCTGCGATGGCGAATGAACCCTTTTCTTAGCTCGGCGTGAAACAAAAATTAAAAATCGTTTTCTGAATGCGATTCGAATTAAGCAAATACTCAAGGCTTTCAACAATATCTCGGACAGCGACTCCGTCTATCCTAGATTTGGTGAAGATAATGAAGATGGAGACAATGCGATGTGCTGGCAATGTCTCATTGGTTTTGAGTAGACAAATCAAACCCGTGCTAAGCATATCCTAAAAACAGGTTATATGGTTATACGAGCTTCTGGTGGAACATTTTTTCTTCAACCTACCAGCTTCAAGCCCACATTTTCAGCTTATGCCTAAAGTTAAAAGAGCATATTCCGAAGATGTTGGTGGATTGCAGGCCTATAAATATAACTGGCAAACCTTTATTTACAGCGGATTATATTTCTGATCCTAAAATACGCGGCAAAGCTAATAATCTTCTTAAATCCTATTAGCCCCATAAAATAAAAGAAACTTATATCAAAATGATTATTGCAGCTGAAGATAACATACCAGTTTTTTTGAGAACCAAACGATTACTTGTAATAAAACGAAAACTTGTGAAAAATTAAGTCTAAGAATGAATGAGAGAAGGTTCAGTGTAACCAGGATCATCTGAGTATGTATGCTCTGTAATTGTGATAAAACAGAAAAACGGTAGCCTCCGTCTTTGTTGTGACTTTCGATTATTGAATAAAAAAGTTATTAGAGGTAGATAACCCCTACCTCTGATAGATGATATATCAGCTAAACTCGCAGACGCCTCTTGGAATATGATTAAAACTGTTTTCACCCCGGTTAGTGATTACGGATGACAATTAAATAAGAAAAAGTGTAAACTGATGCACTCACGAATTGAAGTTTAAAGACATATTGTGGAGAATCGCAACATCTATTTTTGTTTTAAAGTCCAAAAAGCAGTTTTGAATTGACCGAAGCCCGAGTCGACCAAAGATGTTCAAAGCTTTTCCGGAATTTCCTGATATTTTAAAAAATTAATCGCTAACTATTAAGTTGTAGCAAAGCGGCAGACTGCTTTACTACACAATGACCACCCGTGCCAGTTTGCTGAAGAATAGAGCAATGCATTTGATTCTCTCAAGAATATTCTCGGTCAGTGTCCTGTGTTAAAGATTTTCGACCCCAAGAATGAGACGAAACTACAAACGGATGCTTGCCAGATCGGATACTGTGTAGTGCTAGTCCAGAAATGACCTAATGACCTGAAACTTTATCCGGTTTACTACATGAGTCACAAAACCATTCCAGTGAAACAAAAATATACAAGTTATGAATTAGTGATACACGCGATTGCGAAAGCTTTTAGAAAATTTTGCATTTACCTTTCAGGAATCCCGTTCAAGATTGTCACTGATTGTGCAACGTTTGAAAGGTCTGTGAGGAAAAAAGAACTCGGAACAAAAGTGGTATACCATCGAGCACAGACCGGGAGTAAGGATAAAATACGTGAACGCATTGAGTCTTTATCCCATCATAATGATCGCAGCTACAACGAATATTTCTCTTCAGATTAGGAAAGATCATTAACAAAATGTTGAGACTAAATTAGTAACAGTGATCTTAAAGGAAAAACCATACAAGGACTGCTTTTTACACGACGGAATTCTGTACATCTCAAAAGAAGGTTGGGATGTACTAGTGGTTCCAGACTCTATGCAAACTGATTTGATTAAAACAGAGAATTGATCAAACAGGATTATCACATTTCTGAGCTACAGAACAAAATAAAGAAGGTAATATCTAGTTGTTTTTTTTGCATTTTGGGTAACAAAAAACAGGACAAGAAAGATCGTGTCACGGTCTTTAATTTCGGAGAATTAGAGGAATGCTGTAATCAAGAAGAGATCAAACATATGACAGTTACCACTAGACTACCAAGGGCCAATGGACAGGTTGAACGACTACACATGACGATTATAAGTGTATAAAACTAAATTGTCTTTGGATAATAATTGGAAATAATATCGATGTGTTAAACGACTCCAGCACATCATTAATTTCACATACCAGCGCAATGTCTTCATGACTCCATTTGAGTTACTCTTCAAAACTAAGATGCACACCAAAGATGACCTGCAAATAAAGGAACTCATAGAAAAAGAATTCCAAAATCAATTTTCGGGAAGCCGCGATGAATTACGGCGAGCAGCAAACAAAAATATCGTTAAATTCCAGAAGGAAAACTGTAAAACGTACAATCTTCGAAGACGCGCACCTGTTAAATATAGAGTAGGCAACATCATAGCGATAATGCGAACCCAATTAGGACCAGGCAGAAAAATTAAAAAGAAGTTCTTTGGATCCTATCGTATCATAGAAACTAAGTCTAATGACACCTATAATAATAGAATTAATGCTTTCACTATGATTCATTATAATAATAAAAGGAGATGTTTCGAGTTTCAATCGTGTGCAAAACTACCAACCTTGCCGGCGTTTCGTGAACATTTCAGTTAACTTCTTCGAAGCTGATCTGAGTTGGAAGTTTCAGGTTATGTTGTTCTTATATATACTCTCTACGATTCCTGTGATGGGCAACAGCACCTATTATTGGCTAAAGCGCCCCATGGCGGGGACTGGTCGAAACTAATTGGCCAATGTTTTTTTTTTTATAAAACGCTGGAAGGACGGAAAGCCAAATCAAATTAGCATTATATCCATTGTTTTTATTGATGTTTTAGGGTGTTTTAAGAGTTTGATTGCGTTTCTATGTTTTATGAGAAAATATTATGTTTTCGCGATGACGGTTGTTTTTTCAAATGAAATTCTTTGTCCTGTTTCAATAAGATGCTCAGCTAGTGCTAATTGCGTTGAATGTTTAAACCTGACTTAACCCTTATGTTCCTTTACACGTTGACTCACCACTCTCCCGGTTTTCCAATATAGGCTTTGCCAAAAGACAAAAGAATTTTATGTACTCGTGGATTACTGAGAGGTGCAAACTTTGAACAAATTATTTGCCTTGAATAAGCATCAGTTTGAATACGTATGGAAAGCATTATGAAGCTGATTTTCTTTAGAAAAAGTGTAATGCAAGGGAGGAAAAAGCTTATGGCGTCACCCTACAGGGCGCCTCTCTAGAAGGTGACGCTGCTAGTTGTCCAACGATATCTTCCAGATGAGATAGTAAATCTGATTTTCCAATGGAGCATCAATCTCTCAATGCATCTCAATACGCAGGTGTGGATAAGCCTTCAAGCTTTCGAATAGACAGATAATAAGTCTGTAGAAGGATGAAGCAAAAACTTTTCGGTAGTCAATCTAGGCTACAAACAGGTGTCGCTGATAGAATACTGAGTCTCTCCGGACGCATCTGTCGATTAGCAGGTTCGGCTGCACTCGAGTTGTGGACTATGGTCAGAACAACCCTCAATTTGCGGGCCGCGGTCACTTTCGGTCAGAGAGTTGCGTCCCGAGCTCTCTTCTACCACTTATGTGACGTGGCCGTGTAGTGAAAAAACGTGTAAAGCTTTTATTAAACTAAACTTAAAAAAAGAAATGATTGATAGTGATTGTAAACATAATTACGAAGCGGACAGTAAACACCAGCATGAAGAAAATTAATTTGCACAGTAGAAGTAGATATGTAAAAAATGCTGCCAGTCCTCAGCCTGGAAAAAGTGTGAAGGGAAAATTTTGGGAAAGGAGGGGGACCGAGAGAATGAGAGAGGCGTTGAGTGGAAAGGGAAAACAGGTGAGAAGATTATGAACCAATCCATTTAGAGTCATAACATTATCAAAAAAGCAAAAGAAACAATCCAAAAATGTTTTAATAATTTTTTATTTTTTACTATTTTTTATTTTTATTGTATATTCAAAAAATTGCTAATGTTTAAAGAACATTTTTCTTGAACAAAAAATTTAAAAATGAAAAATAATTCAAAAAATTAAAATTAAAAAGAATTCTTCAATTTAATTGAGGCAAGCATTATGAAACCTCAATTAAAAAAACTCTTAACATATACATGGGCAAACCCTAAGATTGGAACAAAATCAATTGTTTAGTGTCTCTATTAAAATATTTTATTTTAAGGTCGAATAGAAATCGAGTTTCTCATGAAAAATTTTTTTAATGCACAAAACATG
>JAUELO010009604.1:0-11548 GCA_032357855.1 Amphibolips quercusostensackenii
GATGAAATTAAACATTCGAACTTAAAAGCAAAAAATTTTTTCATAAGAAGTAATAAGAGCTGAGCTGAAAGTTAAAATTTTATATATAATTTATAATTTATATATATATATATATATATATATATATATAATTAATTACATATACTACATCATGTATAATTTAAAATCTTATTTATAATTGAAGTTGCACTCGAAGTGGAACTCTCTTGAATTTCAAACTTTTAAAATTGAAGTTTAAAAGTTTTTTTATCAAAGAAATTGTACTTAAATGCTTCAGAATTAAAAAAGCAGTTAACCTTACAAATAAAATTTTTTTAAATTTTATAAATTGTAGAGTTTAAAGATAAAGATCCAGTTCAAAAAATATAAATCTTCGTTATAATTTTCAATGTTCTAAATTAAAAAATCAATCATTAAATTCAAAAATTTTCAAAATTAAATAATTTTAAAATGCTTCAAAATTTTAGTTCAAAATCTTGAAAAATCTACACGTGGCCTCACATTTAAAAAAATTTTTAATTATGTTTGAAATTCTTCTGAAGTTCTAAACATCTTTTAAAATGATTTGGATTTTTCCTCAAACTTGTCAAAAATTATATAAACTTTTAAACTAACTCAAGAAAATGAAATTAAAAAAAAAATCAGTGAATAATTAATTAATCAGTTTAAAACTTGAAAAGCATTAAACAATTATTTTCAAGAAAGCAATCCAATAATTTTTACTTTATATCCATATTTCTTTAAACTTTTATTTCTGAAAATTTGATTTATTAATAACCTTTGAAACTAATTTTCAAACAAATTAGAACATTTACATATAATTTTGAATATATGATTCAGATAATCATTTCAAAACAGCACAATAATTTAAAAAGAAATGTAATTGCTATAGAGATATGTAAAATATAAATAAACTTTTATCATACGGATTAGAGTCAATATCAAATTACATAACCTTAAAATAAATAGCCAATTTATTTTACTTAATAGAGAAAAATGAAAATTAAATCTTTATGTAATTTAATATTGTGACGAAAATTATCCGTCAATAATCAATTAATCAGTTCAAAGCATAAAAAACCCGAAACCATAACTTTCTTTGAAGCATTCCAATAGTTTGTATACTTTATATACTTTTTTAAATTGAAATGTCATATCTGAACATTTGAATTATTAGTAACCTTTTATACTAATTTTTGAAAAAAAAAATATATTCATACATCATTTTGAAAATTAAATTCAGATACTTATTTTACAACATCACAAACATTTTCAAAAATCATATAATTTTAATAGATGTATTTTAAATAAAAAATAAAATTTTACTATAGAAATAATAGCCAATATTTAATTACATAATCCGAAAGTAAATAATCAATTTATGTTGCTCAATTGAGAACAATTAAAACTCAATCCTTATTTAATTTACTATCGTAAAAAAATTAAACGTCCACTTATTAATTAATAAATTTCTAACATGAAAATCAATAAAAAATTATTTTCATTAAGAGATTCAAATAATTTTTATCTCGTGTTTTTCTGAAAATTTGAATTAACCTTTTGAAATGATTTTATGAGAAATCAAAATATATCTACATATCTACATGTAAAAGACATTAATCAGCTAATAATAAATTAGTCTATTAACAACACAAAAAGCTTCAATCTATAATTTTGATTCAAACATTCAAATCATTTTTACTTTACATTTTTTCAAAAATTTATCTTCCATATCTAAAATTTTGATTTATTAGAAACCATTTATACTATTTTCAGAAAAAACTGAAACACAAATTATATACAATATTTACTAATACAATAAGCTTCAAGTGAATAATCAATTTGTGTTAATTGATTAAAAAAAAAACTTTTACTCTTTATTTAATTTAATACCATGAAAAATTTGATCGAGGAAATTTAAAAATTCGAATTCTTGAGCAAAACATGTTTCCATTTGAATTATAAAAGCGGAGCTGAAAATTAAAATGTCATTTATATTTTATAATATATATATATATAATACATAATATATCATTTATAATTTTATTTGTGTATAAAGTTGCACTCGAAGTGGAACTCTCTTGAATTTTAAACTTTTATAGTTGAAGTTTTAAGGTTTTTAATACAAAAATGTTGTATTTAAATGCTCAATAACTTACACGTATAAAACAAAAGCTACTAACACTTTTTAAGTGAACAATTTAAATTAAATGCAGTTAAACTGTGGAATTGAAATTTAAAAATTTTTATAAATTGTAGAGTTCAAAAATTCAGATTCTTAAATTATAAGTTAAATTATTTGTATTTTAAAAAGTTTAAAAATCCTTCAAATACTTCAAAATTTTAGTTCAAAATCTTGAAAAATCTACACGTTGTTTTACGTTTTTTCAAATATTGAATCATTTAAAAAATTTTTTTAGAACTTCTAAACATCTTTCAAGATGATTTGGATTTTTACTAAAACTTCTCCGACATTTTTTCTCACAATTTTTCAAAAAATCCTGCAGAATTAAAAAATAAATATTCCACACTCATTTTTTAATAATGTTGTAAATATTTCTAAATCTTTTTTAATATTATCCTAAAATATTTTTTTTCACAGAATAAAAAATCGTTTTCACTTTTTCCTAGGAATCTTAAGGGAATGTTTTTTATTCTTCTGAAGCCTTTCACAATTCCCAGAAAGCTTTTAAATTTTTTGTTCGGAATTGGCATAAATCTATACATTGTTTTAAATTAGGCCGTGGGCAATTCGGACTTATATTTCAGTACGAATAGCCGGATTTTGTCGGTGCACGTAGGCACTTCGTTTGAATGATTTCAAATCATTTCAAATTTTAAATCAATTTTATATTTTTTCTTTACACCTTAATATCTTTTCAACTGACTCGAATTTTTTTTAAGAATGATAGGTGTTCAATTGTTAATTTACATCTCAAATTCAATGATTTGACTAGCACTGAAACAGTGTTTGGAATTAATTGAAAGCACTTAATTACTAATATATTATTTTTAACTTATTTTGAATTTGAAAATATTTTAGAAGTCTTAATCGGGTGTTTACATTTGTTTATTTAATGAGATCTTAAAGTACAGTTCAATTTTAAAAATCATGAATTAATTTCCATTCGCAGTTGATCAACTAAAAATGTGAAATTATCAAAAATCTTCGATTTTAAACGCTTCTAATTTTTAATTGTTTAAGACTTAAAAACTGCATTTTTAAGTCCTCTAAATTAAAATGTAGGCTTCAAAATTAAAATCTAAAATGGAACATTTTGAAAGTGAAAGATTTTCGATTTACGTATTCTAAACTGAAAATGATAATTTAAAAAGTTAAAAATTTAACTGATTACTTAAACAAGCGGTTTAAATCAAAGCTGGACAAATTTTTTTCTAAATGTTTGTAAAATTCACGGTCAAAAAATAAATTTACTGTCATTTCCCGGTCATCTCCCGTTCCAGCGGCCACCTTGATTAATGTATAGAGTACAGCTTTTATTTGCACGAAACAAAAATTAACGCGAATAAGTATGAATAGTTAAAAGCCAGAGAATGAGAGAAAAGGAATCGTGGAGTCGGAAGAGTTCGATTTCGTCCTCGTGCATTTTCGGCTGGTCTTCGCAACTCGTAACAGAGCCGAATAACCGAATCGCGACGTTTGCATGTGTTTCTCCCAGATGGGAAAGTGGTGGGGGTCGAAAAATCCCACGTTCTGGAGACTCTGGTCAGCACGTGATCCGGGGTTGTTTACGCGCTTGGCCAGGGAATTTCAACGACCATACAAACAGGCCTGGCGAGAGGGAACAATTAGCTTTACCGTTACGGTTTATAGAGGTCGAGCAAGTTCGTCTTTTGACAACGTCTCGAATTCGTCAATTTGTCAATTTGTCACGTAGGCCCTTTTCATTCAAGTATTCGTACGAAAACTTGAGTGGAAAGTCACCTAGCTGTTTGCTGATGTCGAGGGTGCTCAATCTGGACGTTGGCTTACAACGTATTTACAATTTTGATTTTGAGAGATGTTGGATAATTATTAATTTGTTACAAACATACATTAAATGTATATTACAATTATTTCTGTATCTCGGCCTAGGATTGCTTGTACAAAAACTGCAAAATAAAGTAAAAATGTTATCTACTATGATTACTTTAATATTTGTTCCTTATTATTCCATATTGAAACAGAGGTAATTTTATTGTCTTTTTTTCATGTTTAAAAAAAGTGCGCATTCTATGAAAAAACAATTTTGTTATTAAACATTTTATTGCAACTTGCGTAAAGCAGTTTGAAGCAAATTTATAGATATAATTTAGGCGAAATATTTTGTTAAATAAAATGTTATTGTAGCATGTTTCGTTTTTTCAAAAAGATAATTTTTTTCATTTTGTATCTAATTTTCGAACAAAAGCTTATAATAAATTTGTTGATATTTTTTTTATATCATGCGTTGTTTGGCATAATTTTTTTTTTTTTTTTTAATTTTGTAAATGCTATTACTCTGGTAATTCCTTTTCTACAAACAAAATCATAAAAATAAATTGTTCGTTTTTTTTAATTCTACGACGAATAGCTGGACGTAGAATTTTCGAATTTTATAAAAAAGTTGTTCTCCAATGTCTTGAAAATGCACTAATTTTTTAATTTTTACCCAAAATGTCCACAGGCTAATCTAATCTGTAAATTCTTTCGAAAGTTATTTTCCTAACGAACTGAAAATCTACACACACATACAGACATACATACATTCAGACAAACAGACAGAAAGACAGACATTCGCGAAAACCTGTTATATGAATTCAGGAGGTCCCAAAGCGTGAACATTTTACAAAAGCGGGGAAGGGATCACATTTTACACAAATCTAATACATTCTCTAATGAGAATGTAGAAATATTGGTGCGACAATGACAGAGGTCAAGCTTCCAAGTGAACTTTCGGAAGTGAATTTTGCTTTTGACTACTAAACAGCTGTTCATTGTTTCTTCAGAGTCTATAACAATAAAAATATAAAACTATTAAGTGCAAATATGAAGAAACATACAAGTACAATTATAAAATAGTTAAAGCTAACTGAGGGCGGTCGGTAAAATACAAGAAAAATATTCCCGGTCATTGCAATGTCCGGAGAATTTTTGTTTGTATTTTACAAATACACGTAAATTTGTTACTAGGGACTTTGAAATGTCTTATGTTCCTTAAACTCATTCAAAGTTATTAAAATTGTGAATTTTAAAACCCTCCAAAATTTATTAGAATGAACAAAAATCCCTTAAATTTCTAATAGTCTACTAAAATCCTTGAATTCCTGAGAAAAATTATTCGGAACCTCTTGACCTCCTAAGGTTGTTTTTCAGATTACATTTTTCCACGCAATATACATTTCGATACAATTTTTATTTTATTTAAGGTAATCCTAAGCTTTGAAAATACACAGAGAATGAAGAAGAATGTACTCACCAGTAAGAAAGGCAACAACTCCCTTGCAAAATTGCTTAGCACACTTTACTTTGAACAAACGATTTTTCATTTCCTCGATGTCGAAATTAACATCTCGGCTTAGAGGCACGATTTCAGTTTTATATGTTTCTTTGTTTAGCTTTTGCACGTGTTTTGATATTTCACAAAGCAGAAATCACAGCAAACACAGAATAATTACAAACTATCCGACACAACATCAAATACACAACGGTATTCCGGTTTATACAGTTTGTTTCCAATGGCTATAGCTGTTTTCTTCTTTGCTTCACGCTACCTACGGGACAAAGTGTAAAAGAGGTATGCAGCGATCTCAGCGAGAGAGGACATGCATGGTTGCCTCGAGCGCAAAACTACGCGCGTAAATAGTTCCATCTAAAATGCTTTTTCTTTGTAAACAGACATTAACATTGGAAGATGTAGAGACGTAATTGGTGATAAAACTATAACGCTAATTTAATTCAAAAGATGCTTGCAGGAAATAGTAGTATGCAATTTTGAAAAAGGTATATAAAAAGCTTACACTATCTATTTGAAAGAGCTGAAACATTAGATATGAATCAGTACGTGTTACGTGAATCACACGCCTTGCGTAGAGATTCTCTAGGGAGAGCTATGCCACATGAATCCCAACCACTCAACTAAGGCTAACTGCATGCCTAAAGACTAATTTCTGGTTTCATTCGTCGGATAGAAACCGGGTGAAACCAGATATAAGATGAATTTTCATCTAAACGATTCTTGTCAGTGCAAGTACCGATCATTGAGTGGGTAAGACCCAGTAAAAACTTAATTTGGTATCTGTGACTAGAGACCGGGTATGCGCTGGATAGAAACACACTTTCGGGTTTGCTTACAGAGACCTGGTTGAACCCGAGTTGTAGCTTTATCTCGTGCTTGCTAGTATTTCATTTCTAGTTACATTCTACGGATAGGAATCGAGTAGAATCGTGTAGAAGATGGATTTCCACCTTAACGATTCTCGTTAGTGCAAGTATTGTTCCGTTACCGGATAAGACCCTGGTGTGAATTTTATTTAGTATCTGCAAATAGAGGCTGGGTACCAACCGGATCGAAACACACTGTCAGATTTACTCATAGAGACCTAGCAGAATCCGGGTTAAAGCTCCATTTCGTGTTTGCAAGTATTTCATTTCTGGTGCTATATCATGAATAGGTTTGGTAGAAGATGGATTATCATCTCAACAATTCTCATCAGTGCAAGTACCGTAAAGTGACCGTATAAGACCCGGATGGAAACCTAATTTGGTGTCTGCGTATAGAGACCGGGTATGTATCGAAGAAAAGCACACTTTCGGGTCTGCTTACAGAGACCTGGTAAAACCCAGGTTGGTTGCACAAATTTATATTACAGACCAGTTAAAAAAACGATAGGTGCAAATAAAACCCCAAATGGGTATCTACCCGTTTGGTTTTCAATTTCTATTTATTTTAACCTGACATTTTAAGCAGGATGCTCAATAACACAAGTTGAATCCTAGTTTATAAGAATTATCATAATCGACGCTGAGGTAAATACTGATTTGTTTACGCTACTTTTTAAAGACTCGTGCCATGATGATTGTAAAACAATTATTACCACCTCCCCGTTGGGAAAGTGTTTTTGCTTTCTCATAAGTAAAATTAATGGTTTATTTATTCCTATTTAATTTTGATTTGAAAATAAAGTTGAAATGTTGCCTATTACTTTTAATTTTTTTTTTTTGTGTGCTCAGCTGTTTTACGACCACGGTTGGCCTTTCCCATAGAGAGGGTGTTGTAACAAGGTCTTGGTGTATTTTCTTTTGCTTATGACCTTGTCTTGACATTAAGTCGCTAAGAGACAACAAGGGATTTCGGAACTCTGAGGTACCCAAGGAACTAAAGTTCACGTGTTGCCGTCGTTGCCTAAGAATCGATATTCTCGTGTTGAGCCTGGTCCCCGCCTTTTCGCTTTCTGTCCCCAATAGTCCCGAAACCTGGCTGGAAACCTTGGATGCCTCAAAAGCCAGGGATGACCAGTGATGATGAGAGCACGATGACAGTCATTGGATTTCTTTTACTGTTTCGCTTGGAATCAGCTTAACTATTTAATAATTAACTTCAGTTAAAATTGTTGGAGGTGAGGTCTTCTTCTTGCTACAAAGTGGTTTAGGACTCTCGTCGATCCTCGTGTTTAGATTTGTTCAAGTTCGTTGTTTGCTTATGTTTTGGCTTTAGGTAGAAAACAAGAACTCCAACGGGACTCCAAGGCCACCGGGGTTTTTCTATCTCGATTAATAATGATTCAGTGTGGAAGAATCAGGGCTTAGTCTATGCTTTTTTCGCGAACATCTGAATCATTTGTTATAATCTCGCTGCTATCGTCGATGCTATCTGAGGGTTTCTCAGCTACATCTTGGCCTCGTGTTGGTTAGAATTTTTCGACTTTTTGAACGATTCAGCACCGGTTAGCTCTACTATCTTTTTCTACATGCAATCGAATTATCATTATTGATTTGTCACTCAAAATCACCACCTACTTTATTAAATACTTCATTGTCAAACTGGCATTTAGCCTAAAAAATAAGTCGAGTTTCACCCTTTCTTTTTGCTGCCTAATTGACAGATCAGGGGTGGCCATGAGCTATCCCTTATTGTAATTTGCTGCCGGATTTCCTTCTCCTTTTTTGAATGTAAATTTTTCCCCAGCATGGCCCCGACCGCTTGTCACTAAAATTATGAATTGTCGTAGTTAACTTACCCTTTTAACTTTATAAAATAAATTGTACACGCTATATTATCTTGCATTGGAGTTTCATTTACGAGTAATAAGGCATTTTGTTAACCCTGCATTTTTCCCGTGAGCTGGCTCATACCCTCTAAAAAATCTTTGTTAAAGGGCTAAAGCTAGCCCGGGCGGAAAGTCAGGCCCGCGCCTAGTTTCTTTAATTTTTTAGTGTCCGGTTGGCGCATCTCCGCCTAATACCTAAAAAAAATACAGTATCGTTTTTAAGTGTTATAAAATTCCAGATAAAGGGTTTGAACTAGTTACAATAAGTTTTGATAAAAATTTATGGTTACAATAGACCAATTAGACACGCAAGATATACCCATTGCTTCTACTTAGAGTGCACTCCTTATTGTTAATAGTGCCGCCTAAAATAATAGTAAAGAATAAAAAAATAATCAATTGACAGTCTTGAAATTCTCATGAACAGAATTTTACTGATATCCTGCGTTTAAATTTTTCTTTTTTATTTTGACATGAATGTAAAAAATAAAATATAAATAAGATGTGGAAAATATCTCTGCTCCACATTAAAGCTTTCACAAAATCTATGGAAACAAAATTTTTTTGATTTAATACCTACGTAAAAAAATTAATCTTTGAAACGACCCATAGAATTCTGAAAATTGTTCGTAATTTCATAGCGTATTTGAAACTTACAAAAATATTAAAATTATCATTATTTTCAAATCTGTTATTCCAAATTAGCCATATTTATAGTGCAGATCAGGCTTATTTTGCGCAGAATTTTGTAATCATTTTTTGCCCTATTATTATGAGATTAATACTACGCTTTACAAACAAACAAATGTTTCCTAAAATAAAGATTGTTTCGTATAAACTTAGCACAAAATTATGATTTATTTGAATAGTTTCTTATTTTGAAATTGAATTACGTCACTTATAATATATTTTTTTAAATCAGAAAAAGTAAAAATGTACGGAAATAATCATCATACAATTTTTACTCTTATTTCATGCTTTTATCCCAAACTGTTTCTTGTTTGCAGGAAATATATTATCACATATTGCGAGACTTTGAAATTATTTGCATCTGCAATTTAGAATGATTGATATCATTCTCTAAATATACTATTCCTTGTCAAACCTCGTTCTTTCTCGAGCTTTAGTTTTTAAAAAGTCTTGATTGGAAAAAATTGTTCTTAAAATTCCTTTTTTCAAGATGACGGTAAAAGTGGCTTTCGATTTTTTACTAAGTAATTAATTATCTGCTAAGAATACACACAGAAAAAAATGAGGCTTCTATTAGAACCAATTTTTGATTTCAAAGGAGCTGCAACAAAAAAGAACACTTATAGATGGCGCCACGTTCTATGCGATTTCCCATGTATAAAACAAAAAAGAACCTTTAGTTTTTACTGTGCACATTTCGTGCGTGAAGAAATTTTATTCCAGAATTAAGGCGATTTATTCTGGATTTAGAAAGATCTCTTTTTATAATATATGTTGAAGCGTTCAAAAATAAAAGTTTAACACTGAGAAATTTCAATTAACAATAACGAAATAGATATTTCAAATATACTTTTAGCTTTGAATAGTTTAATTTTGAACACTTGACTTAAAATAGTTATTCATTCTTGAAGTCTCAAACTATTTATCAATCTTCAATTAAAATTATTTCAATTTTAATTAATCACAAATTAAAATTATTGTTTAAACATTAAGGAGTATGAATTTAACATTTTTTAAGACAAAGAATTAAAAAATCTTTCTAGGCCGCTAAATTGTATAGTTCCTAAAATAAGGCATCAATTCATTTAAATTCTTTAAATTTTCCTGAATTTCACTTGTATTCTTTAAATTATCTTGAATTCGTTTAAATTTTGTTTTATTCAAATTTAAATCTTTTAAATTTGCTGTATAAGAATAACATGATTTTTGCATTACTAAGAATACATTTTTAATAAAATAAACATCGTTTAGTTATCATATAGAGGCAGCTTTTAATTTCTATGTTTAAAATAAATATTGCACTTATTGCTAGTATTCTTTTCATGTACTACTTTGATAGTAAAATAAACACAACAAATAAAAAAACAGATACTCAAAGACACTCTAAATTTAACGCAGAATGTACTGGAATGTGAAATTATCATTATTAAGAGTTAATAAAAACTTAAAAAATTATCAAAAATATGTATGTAGTCCTAAAATTGTAGTGCTTGGCATTGCTGACCCCAGTTATTGGCACCTCCGTGACCAGTGCTTGGCACTACATTTACATGACCTCTCAATATTTCTGTAATTGCGCTAAAACATTGGTTGAAAACAAACTGTGCATCTAGAAGTATGAAACAATTTTTCTATTATTGATTCTAAATTTTGTATTTCTTTATTTTGACAAGACAATATCTTTGCCAGCAGCTGTAAAGCTTGTCACGTGTTTTTCGGTATACTTTTTTCTTTTTTCACATATACTCTGTTAGCGTTTATATACCAATTAATAAGGGGCGAATCTAAAAGTACGGCCAGGCCGTACGTTTATGTATGTTTATAATGTTGGCGAGTTTAAAAGGACGGACTTTTACAAGGGGAAGGGGGACCTGGAAAAAGGAAGGGGTCGTAGATTGTGTCCGGACGTATAGACACTACCATCAATAAAGTAGAAAACATTATGACCGGTAGTAGTTTTCTAATTTTCTGCTTTAAATTATTAAGCTCAAGAAGCAAATTCTAATGACGATAGATAAATAAAGTGAAAATCAATCACCCATTGATTGAATAAAAGCGTTTGTTATTTATAATTACATAAATTATGGAGTGACCTATAAAACATTATACAACAATATTAATAAACATAATGTGTATAAAAATCATAAAATTAGAGTTATAATATGATCAAAAACTATATCTATCTACACCTAAAAAGTATAAAAGATATGCACAAAACTTTGGAGGCTAAGATTACCGGAATATAAATGATAGCTTCATATATCATCACGCTTAGATACCTTTCCATCTACCTTACGATGACTTTCGTCGTTTCAGCACTTTAACACTTCATTTTATAAAAAATACATAAAACTTCATGTCAACACAAGATCTTGGCATTACATAACCTTGCTTTTGTCTGACGAGAATGGGGTGCCAAAGAATGAAACTATTCCAGAAGTAATAACAGAGTTTTTTCAGGTTTCAATCGTGTGAAAAAATACGATCTTGCTGACGTTTCGTGAAAGTTGCAGTTCACTTCTTCAGGGCTGACCTGAAACTGAAGTTTCAAGTTATGTTGTTTATATATATATATATATATATAAAATAAAAAAAATATATATGATCT
>JAUELO010009646.1:0-11544 GCA_032357855.1 Amphibolips quercusostensackenii
TAAATCGTTAACATAACCTAAAATTCTTTAAAAACGTATTATCTTCTTTTAAATCTAAATCAATATTTACGATAAAATATAATTTTTTTAATCAAAAATACCAACCTCTGATAAAAAACACTATCAAGCTAGCTGTAAATTCGATCTCGAGCGTTTCCACTTTATTTATGGTGCTCATTTCACGAGCAATTTGCTTCCCGTTAGCAAATGTATTTTCTTCCTCATAGAGGAAGCATTAGCGATTTTTCAAATAATAAGCAAACTAAATTTTTTTTGGTCACTTTAAGAATCAAAATTCAAAAAAATACAAAATTACAAGATAATACAAAAAAAGTTTTTAATGCAATAACAACTCAGATAAATCAAGTTTTGTATTTCAAATGTTAATTTTTCGAGCTGACTAAGGGGAGAGGGAAATTCTGTCGCACCATATCCCTTTCCTGGCTTTATGATTTTTTTACATAAATTGTCAGAATTATTTTATTGAAAAATTTATGATCAAAAAGTCTTTTCTATTCATGCATCAACTGTGGATTATGTTGATAAAAAAAGTTTTTCTGTCTACAAAAGATGTTTAAGATATTGCGAATGAGCATAACTTTCTTATTCTTTGATAAGGTTTATCAATATTATAGTTTAATCGATTTTCTTAGAATCAAGAAATCTTTTCTGTTATTGCATCAATTTTGAATTATGTTAATGACAAAAATGTTGATATAAAAAACTGTTTTTTTAAATATTATGCATGACCATAGCTTTTTCACTCTGCAATAAATTGTATCATTAATATAGGTTAATCGATTCGTCTCAAATAAGCGCATCTTTTATATTCTCACATCAACTTTGAATTATGAGTCTAAAAAAATGTTCACTATAAAAATCAATTTTCAGTATAATATAAATGACCATAACTTTTTTACTATTTAATAAAATGTATTA
This sequence comes from Amphibolips quercusostensackenii, assembly GCA_032357855.1. NCBI lineage: Eukaryota > Metazoa > Arthropoda > Insecta > Hymenoptera > Cynipidae > Amphibolips > Amphibolips quercusostensackenii. The sequence goes on from JAUELO010009646.1 coordinate 940, forward strand.
ATATTATGGGTCAATCTATTCGTCTCAAGCCAAGGAATCTTTTATCTTTTTGCATCAATTTCGAATCATGTTATTAAAAAAGTTTTACTCTAAAAACCGTTTTTTTTTTAATTTTATGCATTACCATAGCTTTCTCACTCTTCATTAAAATGTTTCAACAGAATAGGTCAATCGATTCGTCTTGAATCGACACGTCTTTTCCATTCTCACATTAACTTTAAATTATGAGAATAAAAACATTTTTACTATAAAAATCAATTTTTTATGTAATATGAATAACAATCACTTCCTTACACTTTGATAAAATGTATTATTATTATAGGTCAATCAATTCGTTTTAAACTAAGAAATCTTTTCTGTTTCTATTATCAACTTCAAATTATGTTGATGAAAAAAGTTTTTTTGTTTACAAAAGATGTTTAAGATATTACGAATAAGCATAACTTTCTTACCTTTTAGTAAAGTGTATTAATATTATAGGTTAATCAATTTCCCTAGAATGAAGAAATCTTTTCTGTTATGGTATCAATTTTGAATTATGTTAATGACAAAAATTTTAATACAAAAAATCGTTTTTTTAAATATTATGCATGACCATAGCTTTCTTTCTCTACAATGAATTCTATCAAAAATATAGGTCAATCGATTTGTCCCGAATAAGCGCATCTTTTATATTCTCACATCAACGTTGAATTATGCGTCAAAAAAAATTTTCACTATAAAAATTAATTTTCAGTATAATATAAATGACCATAACTTTTTTACTGTTTAATAAAATGTATAAATATTAAAAATCAATCTATTCGTCTCAAGCTAAAGAATCTTTTATCTTTTTACATCAATTTTGAATCATGTCATTAAAAAAGTTTTACTCTAAAAACCGTTTTTTTTCATTGTATGCATTACCATAGCTTTCTCACTGTTCAATAAAATGTATCAACAGTATGGGTCAATCGATTTGTCTTGAATCGACACTGCTTTTGTATTCTTACATTAACTTTAAATTATAAGAATAAAAACATTTTTACTATAAAAATTAATTTTTTATATAATATAAAGCACCGTAACTTTCTCACGCTCTGATAAAATGTATTAATTAGGTCAATCGATTCGTTTCAAACTAAGGAATCTTTTCTGTTTTTGCATCAACTTTAAATTATGTTAATGAAAAAAGTTTTACTATAAAAAATCGATTTTTAAAGTATATTGAAGTGCTAGAAAGAATGCAATTAATATTTTTAGAAATCCTTTGGTCAGTTCCAAGATATTAGTATTCAAAATGAGACCTCCAAGTTTCATCAATTTATCCGCAACAGTTTTTAAGTTATCATGTTCACAAAAAAGTCTGACATCCACACACACACTCCCAAACGCGCGCACATCTACAAACATACACACACACATACGGACAATTGCTGAGAACTTTTCGATAAGAAACACTAACACAGTCTGAATTTTTTTTTAATAACTTCATGTTGTTTGAAAATTCAATATTTTTTATATTTAAAAAATTTTTTTTGTTTGAAAATGGTTATAAATTTAGATAAAAAATACTAACACAACATAATACGATAAGGAATTGCTCAGAATTGTAAATTTTTTTAGAAATCTAATGAAATCTCATGATTTTTGTGTGGAAATCAATAATATTTAAAACCGTTGAAAAATTTCAAATCTTCTCTGAATTGTAAAAATTTTTGTTTAAGAATGCCAAATTTTTGTGTGAAACGTTAACGTTACCTAAAATTGTTAAAAAATCAAGAAACTTGGAAATCTTATGATTTTTAATTAAAAAGGGTGTTAAAAACACAAATGTTTATTAAATATTTTCTCTATTTTTTATTTAAAGGGATTATTCGTTGATTTATTTTTTATTGTTAAAATTATTTGAAATGGAATTTAGGAATTTCTGAAAACATGAAAAAAAATATACATTATTTTGTATACTATACATAAGTCACACATATATTTTTTGTAGCTGAGTTTGGTGCAAAATTTAATAATTTTGTTAAAAATTCAACAATTTTTAGAAAAAATCTTTTTTTTCTCAAAAAATTAATCCTTCTGGGTTAAAAATTAGTTTAACTAAAGGTTTAACAATTTCTGTTGAAGATTCTTCATTTTAGTTTGAAATTTCTATTTTTGGTGAAAATCAGACTATTATTGGTTAATAATAATTATTTTTGGTCGAAAATCAAACTATTTTAATTTAATTTGATAATTCATTTTTTTTCGCATCAAGATTTTACTATTGCCGTGTGAAGAAGTTATATATGATTTATAATCAGTGGACAAAATAATCTACATTTTGCGTCTGTTTTATACGTTTTTATCTATAAAATAAACAAAAAATATACATAATTTTGTTTACTTCACACATATGTATCAATTACACATTAGTATGTTTTCAGCTAAATTTTATTCAGAATTAAATTATTTTTTCAAACATTCAACAATTTTGTTGAAAACGACTTTTTTGTTAAAAATTCATATTTTTTAGTTAAAAATTCATCCCTTATGAAAAAAATTCGCCTTTTTGGATTTAAATTTTAAAAATGTTTTCAATGTCTTGTCTTTCTAGTCTTAAAAATCGTTCTTAGTAAAAATTTGACCATTTAGGTTATAGATTTATCATTTTTGTGGAAAAATAATCAATTTTGGTAGGAATTTCATCTTCTTGATTAAAAATCCATGTACTATTGGTTGATAGTTAATTGATTTTGATTGAAAAGTATCATATTATATTTTTGTCAGGAACTTATTTATTTATTTTTGGTTACAGTTTTCACTATCTAATATTATATTGAAATATATTTTTTTTAAATCAACAATTTTATAACATCATTTCGTTCTTGAAAATTCAACTGTTTAAATTTAAATTATGAATGGAAAATCATCTCTATGGTTGAAAGTATAAATAATCTTTTAAAATATTGTTTTTTGGTTGAAAATTAATTTTTAAAACTAAGTCATTAATTTTTTTAATGAAACAATTCCGAATTAGCTAAAAGTTTATTTCTTGTAGGTGAAAATTCAACTATGTGATTGAAAATTTATCGCCTATGCTTAAAAATTTAACTATTTCTTTGCGAATTCAATTACTTTGTTTAAAATTGAACTCTTTTGTTAAAGAAATTAATTTTTGCTAGCAAATTTTGCTATTTCATTTTTAATTTAAACTGTATTTTTTTTAGTTTGATATTACAATTTTGTAATTATTTTTTTGTTTAGAGATTTATTAATTTAATTAAATTTTCAACTATCATGGTTGGAAATTCATCTTTTTAGTTCAAAATCCAATTCTGGTTAACAACTATTATTTCTTGATTAAGAATTAGATAGTTTTGTAAAAAATTTGTCTTTTTGGTTGAAAAATCAAACAATATGCTCAAAGGTTTTTTGTCCTTCTGGACTAAAAAATTTTTCATGTTTCGAAATAAGACTCTTTGTTGGAATACCGTCCTTTTAGTTTCCAAGTTATTTTTTTTTAAAGTTTATTATGTGGTGAAAAAATTTTTTTTTTTTAATTTAATGGATTTTAAAAAAATTTACCATTTTGTTATAAAATCACTCTTCTCGGTTGGAAATGTGTATGTTTTGGCTGGAAAATTCGAATATTTTGGTATAAAATGCATCTTTTTTATTTAAAATTAACTTTTTTCTTGAAAATTCAAAGGATGTGTAGAAAATTCATCTTCAAGACATGAAAATGCAACAAATTCAACAAGTTGATCATTTAACTATTTTGTTAAAAATTTGACCTGTTTTGTTAAATATTTTATTATTATCATAAAAAATGTTTTGTGTTTGAGAATTTAAATACTTGATTGGAAGTTGAAAATTTTTCATACGAAATTAATTTTGTAGTCGATTTTTTATTATATTTGTGGAAAATTCATTTAATTTGATGAAAATTGAACTATTTTGTTGAAAATTCTTTTTTTCCTGAAAATTAAATTTTTTAACGTAAAATTAACTATTCTGGATTAAGATTTATCATTTAATTTCAAAACATATCACTTAAGTTTAAAATTCAGCTATTTTGTTGAAATTGAGCTTGTTTATATTAATTGGAAATTAACTTTTGTAACTGAAAATTGAAGTATTATAATTGAAGATTTATAATTTAAGTTAAAAATTCCTCTCTTTGACTGAAAATTTACCTATTTTGTTTAAATTGTATTTCTTTAGTCGAAAATAAATTTTTAAGTAAAATTTCATCTGTAATACTTGAAGACTCATAATTTACTTGAAAATTTATGTATTTAGTTGAAAAGTTAAATATCTTGTCAAAAATTTTTCCTTTTCTATTTACAAATTAATTTTTTACTGTCAAATCTAACTACTTTAATTTTTCATTCAAAATGTATCTTGTTTGGTTCAAATTTGATATTTTTCAGTTCAAGATGCGTGTACTTTATTGAAACTTTAACGTTTTTTAGGAAGATTTTCTGCTGGTCCTAGGAAGTTGTATATCATTTAGAAGTGGGAGCCGGAACTAAGTGAATCTAAAAAAAAACTTTTAGAAAGAAAAGAAGTAATTTCCATATCCATGGAGATTTATAGTCCAATGTAGCGAAATTAGAATTTTTCTTGTAGAATGAAATTTAAAATTTTCTGAATCATTTTATGTTGGTTCTAAAAAGTTATAAGTCTTTTAAAAGTAGGAGTAGGAACAAGTTAAATCTAAGAAAATTCTTTGCTGTTTAAATAATAATTAGAAAATTGTGTTTCCCGTCATACCAGCTTAAAAAACTGATTTACAATCTGATACACCACTTTTTCCATTTTTGCTTATTCTTCTTTGTAAAGGCTTTTTCAATAGCACTAATTGCTCTTCTGGCTTAGTCCAGATGAATCTGAGAAAACATTTATTCAAAATAATTGACTAGACACTTGTGTGTCCTGTCACATCAGCCTAAGAAACTGATCCACGTGCTGATCCACCACTGTTTTCATTTTTATCCTCCTTCTTGGTGAAGGCTTTTTCCAGTAATTATAAAAAAGGTATATGGCACAAATGGCTCTTCTGGCAAGAACCAGATGAATCTAAAGAAACACTCCAATAAAAAAAAAATTAATTCAACACTTGTGTTTCCTGTCATATGAGCCCAAAAAATTGATCCGCGAGTGGATCCGTCAACTTTTCTATTTTTGTATATTTATCTCGGTGAAGGCTTTATCAATCGCACTAATCGCTCTTCTGGCGTGCACCAGATGAATCTAAAGAAGCACTTTAAAAAAAAGAATTTCGTCACTTGTATTTCCTGTCATACTAGACCAAAAAATTGATCCGCGAGCTGATTTATCACGTTTTTCATATTTGTACATTCTTTTTGGTGAAGGCTTTCTCCAGTAATCATAAAAAAAGTATAAAGCACCAATCGCTCTTCTGGCTTGAACCAGATAAATCTAAAGAAACTCAAAAAAAAATTAATTCACTACTTGTGTTTTCTGCCATATTAACCCAACCATTGATCTGCGAGCTGATCCATCACATTTTTCAGTAGGTTTTTTCAGTCGCACCAGTTGCTTTTGTGGCTTCGATCAGATGAATTTAAGAAAACAGTCATTTAAAAAATTTAATTAGACACTTGTGTTTCCTGTCATGTCAGCTCAAAAAACTAATCCACAAGCTGATCCACCAACTTTTTCATTTTTGTTTATTGTTCTTGGTAAAGGTTTCTTTAATCGCACCAATCGCTCTTTTGGCTTCGACCAAATAAATGTGAGAAAACGCTTTTTCAAAAAAATTGATTACACATTTGTGTTTTCTGTCATAGAAGCCCAAAAAACTGATCCACGAGCTGATCTACCACCTTTTCCATTATTATTCTTTTTCTTGGTGAAGGCTTTGTCCAGTAATTATAGAAAAGTTACATGGCACCAATCGCTCTTCGCGATTCGAACAGATTAATCCAAAGAAACAATTTAAAAAAATTAATTCAACGCTTGTGTCTTCTGTCATATCAGCACAAAAACTGATCCTCAAGCTGATCCATCACATTTTGCATTTTTGTATATTCTTCTTGATAAAGGCTTTTTTAATCGCACGAATCGCTCTTCTAGCATGCACCAGATGAATTTATGGAAACAATTATTTAAAAAAAATTTATCAGACACTTGTGTTTTCTGTCATATCAGCCCAAAAAACTGATCCACGAGCTGATCCACCAACTTTTTCATTTTCGTTTATTCTTCTTGGTGTAAACTTTTATAAAAGCACCAATCGCTCTTCCGGCTTATACTAGATGCATCTAAAGTAGCACTAAAAAAAAAGTATTTTGACACTTGTATTTCCTGTCATGCAAGTCCAAAAAATTGATCCGCGAGCTGATCCATCACCTTTTCCATTCTTGCATATTTTTCTTCGTGAAGGCTTTTTAAATCGCACAAATCGCTCTGCTGGCCTAACTAGATAAATCTAAAGAAACACTAAAAAAATTAATTTACTGATTGTATGTCCTGTTATATCGGCCCAAAAATTGATCTGCGAGCTGATCCATCATATTTTTTATTTTTTTACATTCTTATTGGTGAAGGATTTTTCAGTTGCACTAATTGCTCTTCTGTCTTCAAGCAGATAAATCTAAGGAAACACTTGTTTAAAATTTTTTAATAGACACTTGTGTTTCCTCTTATATCAGCCCAAAAAACTGATCCACGAGCTGATCCACCAACTTTTCCATTTTTGTATATTTTTCTCGGTAGAGGCTTTCTCAATCGCAGCAATCGCTCTTCTGGCTTGGACCAGAAGAATCTAAAGAAACACTAAAAAAAATTAGTTTACCGATTGTATTTCCTGTTATGTCAGCCCAAAAATTGATCTGCGAGCTGATCCATCACATTTTTCATTTTTGTACATTCTTCTTGGTAATGGATTTTTCAGTCGCACTAATTCCTCTTCTGGCTTCGAACAGATGAATCTAAGGAAACACTTATTTAAAAATTTGATTAGACATTTGTGTTTCCTGTCATATTAGCCTAAAAAATTGATCCACGAGCTGATCCACCAACTCTTTCATTTCTGTATATTTTTCTCGGTAGAGGCTTTCTTAATCGCAACAATCGCTCTTTTGGCTTAAACCAGATATATCTAAAAAAACACTTTAAAAAATTAATTTACCGATTGTATTTCCTGTTATATCAGCACAAAAATTGATCTGCGAGCTGATCCATCACATTTTTTATTTTTGTACATTCTCCTTGGTAAAGGATTTTTCAGTCGCACTAATTGCTCTTCTGGCTTCGAACAGATGAATCTAAGGAAACACTTATTTAAAAAATTTGATTAGACATTTGTGTTTCCTGTCATATTAGCCTAAAAATTGATCCACGAGCTGATCCACCAACTCTTTCATTTTTGTATATTTTTCTCGGTAGAGGCTTTCTCAATCGCAACAATCGCTCTTTTGGCTTAAACCAGATATATCTAAAAAAACACTAAAAAAAATTAATTTACCGATTGTATTTCCTGTCATATCAGCTAAAAAAATTGATTCGCGAGCGGATCCGTCAACTTTTTCATCTTCTTATATTTTTTTCGGTAGAGGCTTTCTCAATCGCAACAATCGCTCTTCTGTCTTGGACTAGATAAATCTGAAGAAACACTAAAAAAAATTAATTTACTACTTGTGTTTTCTGTCATATCAGCCTTGTGCTTCCTGTCATATCAGCCCAGAAAATTGATTTTCGAGCGGATGCGTCAACTTTTTCATTTTTGTATTTTTTTCTCGGTGGAAGCTCTCTCAATCGCAACAATCGCTCTTCTGGCTTGGACCAGATGAATCTATGAAAACACTTATTTAAAAAAAGTAATTAGACACTTGTGCTTTCTGTCATATCAGCCCAAAAAACTGATCCACGAGCTGATCCAATAACTTTTTCATTTTTGTTTATTGTTCTTGGTGAAGGCTTTTTCAATCGCACCAATCGCTCTTCTGGCTTCGAATTGATAAATCTAAGAAAACACTTATTTAAAAAAATTAATGACACACTTGTGTTTTCTGTCATATAAGATTAAAAAACTAATCGACGAGCTGATGTACCACCTTTTACTTTATTATCCTTCTCCTTAATGAAGGCTTTGTCCAGTAATCATAAAAAAGTTGAATGTCACTAATCGCTCTTCTGGGTTTAAACAGATAAATCTAAGGAAATACTTTTGAGAAAAATTAATTCAATGCTTGTGTTTTCTGTCATATCAACACAAGAAATTGATCTGCGAGCTGATCCATCACATTTTGCATTTTTGTATGTTCTTCTTAGTGAAACCATTTTTAATCGTATAAATCGCTCTTATAGCCTGACCAAATGAATTTAAAAAAACACTTTAAAAAAAAATTACTACAACACTTGTGTTTCCTATCAAACTAGACAAAAAAATTTATCTGCAAGCTGATCCATCACGTTTTTTATTTTTGTACATTCTTCTTGGTAAAGCCTTTTTCCAGTAATCATCAAAAAGTTATATAGCACAAATCGCTCTTCTGGCTTGAACCAGATGAATTAAAAAAAAAAAAACAATAAAAAAAATGAATTAACCACTTGAGTTTCCTGTCATATCAGCACAAAAATATAATCCGCGAGCTGATCAACTACATTTTGCGTTTTTGTATATTCTTCTTGGTAAAAGCTTTTTCAATCGCACCAGTTGCTCTTCTGACATGCACAAGATGAATCTATAAAAACACCTATTTGAAAAAATTTATTAGACACTTGTGCTTTCTGTCATATCAGCCCAAAAAACTGATCCACAAGCTGATCCACAAACTTTTCCATTTTTGCTTATTTTTTTTTTTTTGGTGAAAACTTTTTTAAGAGCATAAATCGCCCTTCTGTCTTGAACGACATGAATCTAAAGAAACACTAAAAAAAATCAATTTACTACTTGTGTCTCCTGTTATATCAGCACCAAAAATTAATCTGTGAGCTGATCCATTACATTTTCCATTTTTGTATAATTTTCTTGGTAAAGGCTTTTTTAATCGCACCAATCGCTCTTCTAGCTTCGACCATATAAATCTGAGAAAACACTTATCCAAAAAAATTGATTACACACTTGTGTTTCCTGTCATATAAGCCCAAAAAACTGGTCCACAAGCTGATCTACAACATTTGTCATTTTTATCCTTCTTCTTGGCAAAGGCTTTTCCAGTAATCATTAAAAAGTTATATGGCACCAACAGTTTTTCTGGATTAGATCAGATAAATCTAAAGAAACATTTTTGAAAAAAAATTAATTTAACACTCGTGTCTCCTGTCATATCAGCACAAAAAACTGTTTGTATATTCTTCTTGGTGAAGGCTTTTTCAATCGCACGCATTGCTCTTCTGGCCTGACAAGATGAATTTATAGAAACACTTTTTTTTTTTTAATTACCTTAACACTTGTGTTTTCTGTCATACTAGACCAAAAAATTAATCCGCGAGCTGATTCATCACGTTTTTCATTTTTGTACATTCTTCTTGAGGAAGGCTTTCTCCAGTAATCATTGAAAAGGTATATAGCACCAATCGCTCTTCTGGCTTAAACTAGATAAATCTGAAGAAAAACTAATAAAAAGTTAATTTACCACTTGTGTTTCCTGTCATATCATACCGAAAATTAATCTGTGAACTGATCTATCACATTTTTCATTTTTATACATTCTTCTTGGTAAAGGCTTTTTTAGTTCTACCAATCGCTCTTCTGGCATCAAACAGATGAATATGAAAGAATACTTATTTAAAAAATTTGATTAGACATTTGTGTTTCCTGTCATATCAGCCCAAAGAACTGATCCACGACCTGATCCACCAACTTTTCCATTTTTATTTATTTTTCTAGGTGAAAACTTTTTCAAAAGCAACAGTCGCTCTTCAGGCTTGGATCAGATAAATCTAAAAAAACACTTTAAAAACAAAGTGTTTTGACACTTGTATTTTCTGTCATGTCAGCCTAAAAAATTCATTCGCGAGCTGATCCCTCACCTTTTCCATTTTTGTATATTTTTCTTGGTAAAAGCTTTTTTAATCGTACACATTGCTCTTTTGGGCTGACTAGATGAATTAAAAAAAACACCTTTTTTTTTAAAATTACCACAACACTTGTGTTTTCTATCATACTAGACCAAAAAATTGATCCGCGAGCTGATCCATTACGTTTTTCATTTTTGTACATTCTTCTTGGTGAAGGCTTCTTCCAGTAATCATAAAAAAGGTATATAGCACCAATCGCTCTTCTGTTTTAAACCAGATGTATTTAAAAAAACACTTTTCAAAATTAATTCACCACTTGTGTTTCCTGTCCTATCAGCCTAAAAATTGATCTGCGAGCTGATCCATCACATTTTTCATTTTTATACATTCTGCTTAGCAAAGGCTTTTTCAGTCGCAACAATCGCTCTTCTGGCTTCGATCAGATGAATCTAAGAAAATTCTTATTTGATAAAATTTGATTAGACACTTGAGTTGCCTGTCATATCAGCCCAAAAAATTCATCCACGAGCTGATGCACCACCTTTTTTATTTTTATCCTTTTTCTTGGTGAAGGCTTTTTCCAGTAATGATAAAAAAGGAATATGGCACCAATCGATTTTCTGGCTTGAACCAGATAAATCTAAA
>JAUELO010009655.1:0-11543 GCA_032357855.1 Amphibolips quercusostensackenii
TTGATTTTCAAAGTAATCAATTCAAATTTGCTATTTTCATGAAACATTGATCTTTTTTAGTTGAAAATTCGTATTTTTCTTTGTAAGATAATTTTTCAACTGGAAATTCAAATTTTATATTATGAAGAAAAATTGCACCTTTTTAACTAAAAATTAAACTATTTTTTAAAAAGTTATTCTATTTTGTTGAAAATTCGTTCTTTTTTGTTTTAATTCGTTTTTTAGCTGGCAATTTAATTCTTCTATTTTTACGAAAAAATCATTTTTTAGTTAAAAATTCAACTATATGGTTTTGAAAATTCATTTCTTTAGTTAAAAATTCTTTTTTTTTTTTGTTTTGGTTTAATTTCAAATTTATCTAATAAATTTACCTATTTTTCAAAATGGAAGCTGGATCTTTTTTAGTTAAAATTTCAACCATTTGATTTACAATTTATCTTCTTTCGTTAAATATTTTGTTTTTGTTTGATGTTAATTTTATAATCAATAAATTTAACTATCTTTTGTTGTTGAAAATTTATCTTGTTTATTTAATAATTTATATATTTAATTGCAAATTCATTTTTTTTTTGTTTATTTAAATTTAAATTAAAACCTAGAAAATAGATTTTTGATATCTTGATAAAAAATCCAGATTTATTTTATCCCCCAATCATTAATCAAGTTTCCCTAAAATTTCTTGATCCTAATGAAAGATCCTTTATTTTTCAGGTCAAAATGAAGAGCACGTTCCAGTTGGTAAGTGGGACCCACTTTTTTAAAAAACTTTTAATGAGAAGGACCTGCATCGGTAGACCGAATTTCCGTTTTATTGCGTGCGTCATCTCGACCGGATGCACGGGCGACTAGATTCTCGACCTATCAGAGGCGGCGGAGCCCTTGGGGGCACAGGGGGCAATGCCCCACTCAAAAATTCTCCAGGGAGGAGCAAAGTATTGATCCCCCCCTCCCTCTGAAATCGAATTGCAAAATTATTTGTATCATTTGAATTTTTTTCGAAATCTTCCTGAAGTCTTTGAGAAATAATTGAAGTATTTGTGAAATCATTTTAATCTATGCAAAATCTTTGCGAAATATTTGAAATCTTTGAAATTTTGGGGAAATCATTGTGATGTTTCTGAAATATTTGAAATTTTTTGAAAATATTTTGTAATATTTTTGAAATTATTGAAATCTTTAAAAACTCTGTCAAATCTTTGGGCAATCTTTGAAATATATTTAAAATCTTTGCGAAATATTGAAAATTTCTGTAAAACCTGTGGAAAATCACGTAATATTTGAAAAATCTTTAAAAATCTTTTAAATATTTAATAATATTCAGGAAATCATTGAAATCTTTGTGAATATTTTAAAATCTATCCAAAATCTTTTGCGAAATATTTTAAATCTTTAAAATCTTTAAAAAATCATTGAAAGATTTGTGAAATCTTTCTGATATAATATTTCTGATATCTTCGGAAATCTTCATAAATCTTTGCGAAATATTTGATAATATTTGTGAAATCTTTGGAAAATCACTAAAATATTTTTGAAATTTTTTTTGAAATTTTTGAAAAATCATTAAAATCTATGTAAAATTTTTTGCAAATCTTTGAAAATCTTTAAAAACCTTTAAGAAATATGTGAAATCTTTAGGAAATCATTGAAATATTTGCGAAAACTTTTTGAAATCTTTAGACAATTTTGCAAAATGTTTAAATTATTTTTGAAATATTTGATAATATTTGTGAAATTTTTGGGAAATTATTGAAATATTTGTGAAATCTGTTAAAATCTTTGGAAAATCATTAAAATCTATGCAAAGTCTTTCTAAAATCGTTAAAAATCTTTTAAAATTTTGCAAAATATGGAAAATCTTTGGAAAATCATTTAAATATTTGTGAAATCTTTTTGAAATCTTTAGTTATCTTTACGAAATATTTGAAATGATTGATAATATTTTTGAAATTTGTTGGAAATCATTTAAAATATTTGTGGAATCTTTTTGAAATCTTTAGAAATCTTTGCGAAATCTTTAGGAAATCATTGAAATAATTGTAAAAACTTTTTGAAATCTTTAGACATTTTTGAAAAATGTTTGAAATATTTTTGAAATATTTGATAATATTTGTGAAATCTTTGGGAAATTATTGAAATATTTGTGAAATCTTTTTGAAATCTTTAGAAATCTTTGCGAAACATTTGAAATCTTTTGTGAATGTTTGATAATATTTGTGAAATCTTTGCAAAATCATTAAAATAGTTGTGATTTCTTTTCGAAATCTTTGGAAAATCAATAAAATCTATGTAAAATCTTTTTTAAATCTTTCAAATTCTTTAAAAATCTTTGCAAAATATGTGAAATTTTCGAAAAATCATTGAAATCTTTGTGTAATCTTTTTGAAATCTTTAGAAATCCTTGCGAAATCTTTGGGAAATAATTGAAATATTCGTGAAATCTTTTTGAAATCTTGGGAAAATCATTAAAATCTATGTGGAATCTTTCTTAAATCTTCGAAAATCTTTACAAATCTTTGCGAAATATGTAAAATTTTTAAAAAATCATTGAAATATTTTCGAAATATTTTTAAATCTTTGCGGAATATTTGAAATATTTTAGAAATATTTTACAATCTTTGTGAAATTTTTGGGAAATCATTCAAATCTTTGTGAAATCTTTTTGAAATCATTTCGAAATCTTTAGAAATCCTTGGGAAATATTTTTTAAATATTTGTGAAATCTTTGGGAAATCATTAAAATCTTTGCGGAGCTCTTTTGAAATCTTTAGAAAGCTTTGCGAAATATTTGATAATCTTTCTGAAATCTTTGAAAACCTTTTAAAATCTTGGCAAAATATATGAAATCTTAGGGAAGTCATTCAAATCTCCGTAAAATCTTTTTCAAATTTTTAGCAATCTTTGCGAAATATTCGAAATATTTTTGAAATATTTGATATTATTTGTGAAATTTTTAGGAAATTATTAAAATATTTCTAAATTCTTTGTGAAATCTTTTGAAATCTTTAGAAATCTATGTGAAATCTTTCTGGAATCTTTGAAAATTTTTAAAAACCTTTGCGAAATATGTGAAATCTTTGGAAATTATTGAATTATTTGGGAAATCTTTCCAAAATCATAAAAATTTATCTAAAATCTTTCTGAAATATTTGAAAAGTTTTGCGAAATATGTGAAATCTTTTACAAATCATTGAAATATTTGTAAAATCATTTTGAAATCTTTAGAAATCTTTGCGAAATATTTGAATTATTTTTGAAATATTTGATGATATTTGTAAAATCCTTAAGAATTCATTGAAATATTAGTGAAATCTTTTTGAAATCCTTTTAAAAAATATTTGAAATTTTTTTGAAATATTTATTAATGTTTGTAAAATCTTTAGAAAATCATTAAAATCTATGTAAAATCTTTCTGAAATCTTTAGAAACCTTTGCGAAATATGTGTTGTCTTTGGGAAATCATTAAAATATATGAGAAATCTTTTTAAAATCTTTCGAAAATCATTAAAATTTATGTAAAAATCTTTTTGAAATATTTGAAAAATTTTGCGAAATATGTGAAATCTTTCAAAAATCATTAAAATATTTGTGAAATCTTTGGAAATTCATTGAAATATTTGTAAAATCTTTTTAAAATTTTATGGCGAAATATTTTTAAAATATTTGATAATATTTGTGAAATCTTTGGGAAATCATTAAAAATATTTGTGAAATATTTTTGAAATCTTGGGAAAATCATTAAAATCTATGTGGAATCGCACTTAAATGTTTGAAAATCTTTTAAAAGCTTTGCGAAATATATGAAATCTTAGGAAAATCATTGAAATCTTTGTGAAATCTTTTTAAAATCTTTAGAAATCTTTGGGAAATATTTTAGAAATATTTGTGAAATCTTTAAGAAATCATTAAAATCTTCTTCAAATCTTTTTGAATTTTTTTTAAATCTTTAGAAATCTTGCCAGAATATTTAATTATATTTATGAAATCTTTAGGAAATCATGAAAATCTCCGTGAAATCTTCTTAAAATCTTTAGAAATCTTTGCGAAATATTTGAAATATTTTTTAAATATTTGATATTATTTGTGAAATATTTGTGAAATATTTGTGAAATCTTTTTTGAAACTTTGGTAAACCTTTGCAAAATATTTGAAATAGTTTTAAAATATTCAATAATATTTCTAAAATTATTTAAATCTTTGTGCACTGGTTCGAATATATTTAAAATTTTTCACAAATAATGGAAATCTTTATGAAGGTTTTCAAATCTATTCGAAATCTTTGCAAAATATTTGAAATTTTCAAAACCTTGGTAAAATCTTATTTAAATCTTTGTAAACCTTCGCGAAATATTTGAAATATTTTTTAGAGATTTGGTCATATTTGTGAAATGTTTTGAAAATTATTGAAATATTTGTAAAATCTTTTTAAAATCTTGGGAAAATCTTTAAAATCTATGTAAAATATTTCTTAAATCTTAGAAAATGTTTAAGAATCTTTGCGAAATATGTGAAATTTTTAGAAAATCATTAATATCTTTGTGAAATCTTTTTAAAATCTTCAGAAATCTTTGCGGAATATTTGATATATTCTTTAAATATTGGACAATATTTGTGAAATCTTTAGGAAATCATTGAAATACTCGTAAAATTTTTTTGAAATCTTTCGAATATCATTAAAATATATGTCAAATCTTTTTGAAATCTTTGAAAATCCTTAGAAACCTTTACAAAGTATATGAAATTTTAGGGAAATTATTAAAATATTTGTACAATCTTCTTGGAATCCTCAGAAATCTTCGCAAAATATTTGAAATATTCTTGGAATATTTGATAATATTTGTGAAATCTTTGGGAAATCATTAAAATATTTGTAAAATCTTTTTGAAATCTTGGAAAAATCATTATAATCTATGTGAAATCTTCCTGAAATCTTTGAAAATCTTTAAAAATCTTTGCGAAATATGTAAAATTTTTCAAAAATCATTGAAATCTTTTTGAAATATTTTCAAAATCTTTAGAAATCTGCGGAATATTTAAAATATTTTGAAATTTTTCACAATATTTGTGAGATCTTTGGGAAATCATTGAAATATTTGTAAAATATTTTTGCAATCTTTCGAAAATCTTTAAAATCTATGTAAAATCTTTCTGAAATCTTTGAAAATCTTCAGAAATCTTTGCAAAATATATGAAATCTTAGGGAAATCATTGAAATCTTTGTGAAATCTTTTTGAAATCTTCAGAAATCCTTGAGAAATAATTTTGAAATATTTGTAAAATCATAAAGAAATCATTTAAATTTTTGTGAAATCTTAATGAAATTTTTAGAAATCTTTGCGAAATATTTAAAATTTCAAATATTTGATAACATGTGTGGAATCTTTTTGAAATCTTGGAAAAATTATTGAAATCTATGTGAAATCTTTCTGAAATCTTTAAAAATCTTTAAAAATCTTTGCGAAATATGTAAAATTTTTCAAAAATCTTTAGAAATCTTTGTGAGCTCTTTTCGAAGTCTTTAGAAATCTTTGCACAATATTTGAAATTTAAAATATTCGATAATATTTGTGAAATCTTCATAAAATCTTGGAAAAATTATCAAAATCTATGTGAAATCTTTCAGACATCTTTGAAAATCTTTAAAAATCTTTGCAAAATATGTGAAATTTTTAAAAAATCATTGAAATCTTTGTGAAATCTTTTTAAAATCTTTAGAAATCTTTGCGGGATATTTGAAATATTTTTAAAATATTTCACAATATTTGTAAAATCTTTGACAAATTTTTGAAATATTTGTGAAACCTTTTTGGAATCTTTTGAAAATCATTAAAATCTATGTCCAATCTTTCTGTAATTTTTGAAAATTTTCAGAAATCTTTGCAAAATATATGAAATCTTTGAGAAATCATTAAAATCTTCTTCAAATCTTTTTTAAATCTTTAGAAATCTTCGCGAAATATTTGAAATATTTTTGAAATGTTTGATAATATTTGTGGAATCTTTTTGAAATTTTTAGGAATCCGTGAGAAATGTTTTTGAAATATTAGTAAAATCTTTAGGAAATCATTAAAATCGGTGTGAAATCTTTTTGAAATGTTTAGAAATGCTTAGGAAATATTTTCGAAAGATTTGTGAAATCTTTAAGAAATTATTCAAATCTTCGTAAAATCTTTTTAAAACCTTTAGAAATCTTTGCGAAATATTTGAAATATTTTTCAAATATTTGATAATATTTGTGAAATCTTTGGGAAATCATTAAAATCTCCGTGAAATTTTTTTTGAAATCTTTAGAAGTCTTTGCGAAATATTTAAAATATTAAAAAAAAAAATTTGATAATATTTGTGGAATCTTTGGGAAATCATTAAAATATTTGTAAAATCTTTTTGAAATTTTTGTAAACCTTTGCAAAATATTTAAAATAGTTTTGAAATATTCAATAATATTTGTGCATTTATTGAAACCTTTGTGCATTATTTCAAATATATTTGAAATTTCTGAGAAATAATTGAAATTTTTGTGAAATTTGTCAAATCTATCCGAAATCTTTTCGAAATATTTAAAAATTTTGAAATCTTTTTGTAATCTTTGGAAACCTTCGCGAAATATTTGAAATTTCTGAGAAATAATTGAAATTTTTGTGAAATTTTTCAAACTTATTCGAAATCTGTGCAAAATATTTGAAAATTTTAAAATCTTTGAAAATCTTCGGGAAATATTTGAAATTTTTAAGAAATAATTGAAATTTTTGTGAAATTTTTCAAACTTATTCGAAATCTTTGCAAAATATTTGAAAATTTTAAAATCTTTGAAAATCTTCGCGAAATATTTGAAATTTAAAAAAAATAATTAAAATTTTTCAAATCTAGCCGAAATCTTTGCAAAATATTCGAAAATTTTGAAATCTTTGGAAATCTTCGCGAAATATTTGAAATTTTAAAAAAATAATTAAAATTTTTGTAAAATTTTTCAAATCTTTCCGAAATCTTTGCAAAATATTCGAAAATTTTGAAATATTTGGAAATCTTTGCAAAATATCTAAAGTTTTTGAGAAATAATTGACATTTTTAAGAAATTTTTCAAATATTTTCGAAATCTTTGCAAAAGATTTGAAAATTTTGAAATCTTTAAAATTTTTGGGAATCTTCGCGAATTATTTAAAAATTTTTTAATAATTGAAATTTTTGTGAAATTTTTCAAATCTATTCGAAATCTTTGCAAAATATTTAAAAATTTCAAAATCTTTTTGAAATCTTTGGAAATCTTTGCGAAATATTAAAAATTTTTAAGAAATGATTAAAATTTTTGTGAAATTTTTTAAACCTATTCGAAATCTGCAAAATATTTAAAAATTTAAAAAAATAATTGAAATTTTTTAAATCTTTTCGAAATCTTTAAAAATCTTCGCAAAATATTTGAAAATTGTGAAATCTTTTTGAAATCTTCGAGAATCTTTCTTGAAATACTTAAAATTTTTGAGAAATAATTGAAATTTTTGAGAAATAATTGTAATTTTTGTGAAATTTTTCAAATCCATTCGAAATCTTTGCAAAATATTGAAAAATTTTAATATCTTTGAAAATCTTGGCGAAATATTTAAAATTTTTGAGAAATGATTGAAATTTTTCAAATCTTTTTAAAATCTTTGCACAATATTTGAAAATTTTGAAATCTTTTTAAAATCTTTGGAAACCTTTGCAAAATATTTGAAATTTTAGAGAAATAATTAAAATTTTTTTGAAATTTTTCAAATCTATTCCCAATCTTTGCAAAATATTTGCGAATTTTGAAATCTTTTTTAAATTTTTGGAAATCTTCGCGAAATATTTGAAATTTGTGAGAAATAATTGAAATTTTTGTGAAATTTTTCAAATCTATTCAAAATCTTTGCAAAATATTTGAAATTTTTGAGAAGTAATTAAAATTTTTTCAATCTATTCGAAATCTTTGCAAAATATTTTAAAATTTTGAAATCTTTTTAAAATCTTTGGAAATCTTTGCAAAATATTTGAAATTTTTTAGAAGTAATGAAAATTTTTGTAAAATTTTTTCAATCTATTCGAAATCTTTGCAAAATATTAAAAAATTTTGAAAATATTTCTAAAATCTTTTGAAATCTTCACAAAATATTTGAAATTTTTGAGAAATAATTGAAATTTCTGTGAAATATTTAAAATCTATTCGAAATCTTTGCAAAATATTCGAAAATTTTTAAATCTTCTTGAAGTCTTTGGAAATCTTCGCGAAATATTTGAAATTTAAAAAAAAATAATTGAAATTTTTGTAAAATTTTTTTAATCTAGCCGAAATCTTTGCAAAATATTTTAAAATTTTACAATCTTTTTAAAATGTTTGGAAATCTTCGCGAAATATTTAAAATTTTTGAGAAATAATTGAAATTCTCGTGAAATTTTTTTAATCTATCCGAAATCTTTGCAAAATATTTAAAAATTTTAAAATCTTTTTGAAATCTTTGGAAATCTTTGCGAAACATTTGAAATTAATAAGAAATAACTTAAATTTTTGTAAAATTTTTCAAATCTATCCGAAATCTTTGCATAATATTCGAAAATTTTGAAATCTTTGGAAATCTTTGCAAAATATTTAAAGTTTTTGAGAAATAATTGACATTTTTAAGAAATTTTTCAAATATTTTCGAAATCTTTGCAAAAGATTTGAAAATTTTGAAATCTTTAAAATTTTTGGGAATCTTCGCGAATTATTTAAAAATTTTTTTAATAATTTAAATTTTTATGAAATTTTTCAAATCGATTCGAAATCTTTGCAAAATATTTAAAAATTTTAAAATCTTTTTGAAATCTTTGGAAATCTTCGCGAAATATTAAACATTTTTAAGAAATGATTAAAATTCTTGTGAAATTTTTTAAACCTATTCGAAATCTTTGCAAAATATTTAAAAATTTAAAAAAATAATTGAAATTTTTTAAATATTTTCGAAATCTTTGCAAAATATTTAAAAATCTTGAAATCTTTTTGAAATCTTTGGAAATCTTCGCGAAATATTTACAATTTTTGAGAATTGATTGAAATTTTTGTGAAGTTTTTCAAATCTATTCAAAATCTTTGCAAAATATTTGAAAATTTCAAAATCTTTTTGAAATCTTTGGAAATCTTCGCGAAATATTTGAAATTTTTGAGAAATAATTGAAATTTTTGTGAAATTTTTCAAATCTATTCTATATTTTTGCTAAATATTTGAAAATTTTGAAATCTTTTTGAAATCTTTGGAAATCTTCGCGAAATATTTAAAAAATATTTTCGAGAGATTTGGTCGTGTTTGTAAAATATTAAAAAAATTAATTAAATTTTATTATAAATCTTTGGCACTAGGTTCAATTATCAATTCGAGATGGGTTCCAACCGAAGAGACAACATTTCTCAAAAAAATCGCCGAGAAAGAGGTACTCCGGAAGATATATATTTTGATGTCAGACTTTAAGAAGAATAAAATTGATTGCTTTGCGATGGTATTGCGATTCCCGGTAGTACCCACTCTATTTTATTCCTTGACATTTGAGGTTATTATGTCTCCTTGCTGACAATCTATAAAATTTAGAATCTGCAAATTTCTCGAGAATTTCAAAGATTTTAAGTGTTTCGTATTTTTGATACACTCTGGGGAATACATTAGAGACACAATTTTAGATTTAATATAGAAATCAAATACGGGCGCGTCGCGCACGATTTTTTTTTGGATTTGCGGGATTTTGAAATTAATTTTACTTTGAGGGTATCGATTAACATAGAAATATGAAATTTATTACTTAGAAAATTAATTTTTAACAAAAAAAATTAATTTTCAATAAAATAGATAAATTTTCAACTAAACAAGATTAATTTTTAATCCAATAGTTGAAATTTTAACTAAAAAAGATCAATTTTCACCATATGGTTGAATTTTCAAATGAAAAAAAAAGTTTTTGACAAAAAAAAAAGTTAAATTTATTTGTTAAAAAAATATTTTTGAACCAAACAAAAATTAATTTTTAACAAAATACATAAATTTTTAAAGAAACAAGATAAATTTTTACCTGAAAAAAAATTTTTTTTCAAACTAGAAGAGTGAATGAACTTGTTAAAAAATTAATTTCAAATAAAAAAAAATAATTTTCATGAATTTTCAAACAAAAACATTAATTTTCAACTTGACAAGATAAATTATCAACCAAATAGTTCAATTTTTAACAAAAAAAGATTAACTTTTCACCAAATATAATGGCTAAATTTATTTACTAAAAAATAAAATTTTAAAACAAAAAACGCATTTTTTACTAAAGAAGATAAGTTTTCAACCAAAATAGTAGCATTTTCAACTAAAAAAGACCAATTTTCTATTTAAGAATAAAAACTCAAATTTTCAGTAGAAAAATTAATACTATCTAAAATGTATAAAAAAATAGAATTTTCAACAAAATAAATTAAATTTTAACCAAATAGTTCAATTTTTAACTAAAAAATAATCAATTTTCCACCAAAATAGAATATTTAAATTTATCGGTTAAAAAATAATTGTAAACAAAAAAAATGAACAAAATACAGGAATTTTCAACTAATTAAGATAAATTTTTTAACAAAAGAAAAAATTTAACATATTTGTTGAAAAATTACTATAAAACAAAAATAAATTAATTTTGAATAAAATAGATGAATTTTCAACCAGATAGTTAAATTTTTAAACAAAAACATAAATTTTCAACGAAACAAGTTACATTCTTAACAACAGCAAAAAAACGAATTTTAAACAACGTAGAGGAGCTGTTAACCATATAATTGAACTTTCAATAAAAAAAAAATTATTTTTTCACAAAAATTAAATATATAAATTTATAAGTGAAAAAATTTATTTTCAACTGATAAAAAAAAGTAGTTTCAAACAAAATAGATCAAATATTACCAAAATGTTGAATTTTTCAGCAGAAACATTAATTTTTTACAAAAAAAAGTCAACATAATACATAAATTTTTAACTAAACAAGATTAATTTTTAATAAAGTAGTTGAATTTTCAACTAAAAAATATCAATTTTCCACCAAACTATAACGGTTAGATTTATTGATTAAAAAATCATTTTTAAACCAAAAAAAAATAATTTTTATCAAAATACATGAACTTTCAACCAAATAGCTAAATTTTTTACAAAAAAGACAAATTTTTAACTAAAGAAGATACATTTTTAACCATATAGTTGAATTTTCAAATAAATTGAAAATTGAAAAAAATAATTTCGTCCCTTCCAAATCAATGAAAATATTAAAAATATAAGAAATTATGTCGTCATTCAACCAGTGGAGCTAGAGACATTTTTTTCACAAATTTTAATTAATAATCAATATTGAATGAATATTGATTCTTCGACCACGTAGACAAAAGCATTAGCATTAAATGTTTATGCAATATTTCCACACAATATTACAGCAACTTTTAATATAAAATATGAAACACAAACTAATATTTAGATAATTTCTAAAATGGTCTAAATTTATAAATGTTTCAAATTTATGAAATTATCAAAATGTATTAAATTACA